>PVIJ01006405.1:0-92555 GCA_004024925.1 Scalopus aquaticus | reverse complement strand
TGTAGTTCCTGAAAAATTCTCACCATCATGTCACCTGTGAACAATCACCATAGTCTCATGCTCTTCCCACCCCTGTTTTAATCCCTCTCCCTCCCCTGTTGAATGTATTGAGACTCTTTTTATTTCTCCTTGAAGATCTGAATTTTCCCCAGCATCATTTTTCTTAAACCTTAATAACTTTCTTTAGCAATTCTTAAGAGGAGGTGTGTGTTCATGTTTTATATTATCTGTGCATATCTTCATGTTGCTTTCATTCCTGAGGGGTATTTTCATTGGATATAGAGCTTTGGGTTGACTTGGTGTTTTGAGAAGTGTGCAGTGACTTGAATAATTTATGTCTGTGCATATGATATGTTGGTTTTCTCCAGCTGTTTTGAGCAGTTTTACTATGATGTGCCTAAGCACAGTTTTCTTTGTATTCATGCTCTTAGGAATCTTAGCTCACAAACACAGATATACAGAAACTAGAGGAGTTCTTTTTCCCTATAATTTATTTCTGTTTTGAGCCCTGCCCCCCACCTCAGACCTTCCAGGGCTTTCCTTCTTCTTGAACTTGTCCCCCAGTGTAGGGTCATGTGACATAACACAGTTATTGGTCCTAATGGGTCTCTGTGGAGTTATCTTTTGTCTCCGTTTATGTGGCCCCATCACATCACAGCTCTCTGCTGCTCCACACCACACAATTGAAACTACCTAGTTCCTGGTGCTTAGACAGACAAGTTGCCGTCTCTCTAGGATCATCCAGTTCCTGGGCAGCACTATTGGGAAGGAGACACGGCTCCTCTCATCTTCCAGGATTCCCAGACCACTCTCTTATTCTCTTCTTCCCTCTAACCATAAGAGGACTCTTAGTTTAGTCTGGGAAATATTCTTCTGTTATGTTTCTTCAAGACACACTACTTTTTCTTCTAATGTCCAAGATTTTTCTAAGAATTTAGTCTTTTGGAAAGACATGTGATCTACTTTTGTTTCCACCATGCCAAATATTTCTTCTAGGCTATAAGCTCAGAGCCTGACAGGATTGCATGAAGGGGAATAAGAAGACTGGGGGGAAAAAAACATAGACAAAGCAAGCCTATAGCTTTATATCTCCAAAGAGAATTCAGATAGGGATAATGTCTTACTCATCTCTGATTCCCCAGCCTGTATCTTAATCCCAGCACATAGTGATTTCTCAGTAAATGTTAATTAAATTAATGAACTAATTTGGTATGTTATATTAGGCAAATCTCATGACTTCTAACCTCGGTTTTCTGAACTATAAAATAAGGATAATGATACTGATGTCACAGTGTTGTTGTAGCATTAAATGAGATTATGCACTCTTTGTGAAGTTTTCTAATTGTAATGTTTTATTACTGTTATTATAAATGTTCATTGAACTGCGATAGTGCTTGGCATCTTTTCCCAAACTCTGGGTGATTCCAGGCAGACCTAGTCAACTGGAAACATGTTTTTATCTTTCTCTGAGATAAGCTGTACAATTTTGATGTATTTTTTTGCACTTCAAATTATTTATGCTCCTGGTGACAGTTTTTATGCCAGTTTGCTTGATGATTCCTAGTTGATGAGAATCGATTTTGGATTAGATTTTACCCAGCGCGGAATAACTAGTATGATACTGAGAAAATGATGGTAATATTTGTCTTGTCTTAAAGGCATGAGTTGTCTATTTGCATATTTTACTTAGAATTTAATCTGAGTTCTAATCACATGACATGTTAAGGTATGTTTAAATGTACTTTTGAAGTATTCACAGAAAATGCTTTCCAGATTACTTGATGAAGTAAAGATTGAATGAAATAGATCTCTTATTGAAACCTAATATTTAAGAAGAAGTTATGATTTGTGATGTGTCTGTGACCTATGTGAGAATAGCATCCCTCTTCTAAAGAGACTCAGCAATAGGAATACTGGCTGGTACTCAATAACTTGGCATCTTCTAAGGAGCTCATTATACATGCCTGATGCATGTATTCCTCTTTTTAAAGACCTAGGAATTTCCACAGTCCTCCCTGAACTATAAAGTGGCAGAAACCTCCACCCTGAACATAACACCTATGGGAGCATAGGTCAGGATTTGAGAGATGGGATCATGTGCACATGAATTCTACATAAGGTCTCCAAAGAGGGAGATGCAGTGTGAGGGCTATTAGTTAAGCTTTATGGTGACTACAATTAACAAAACTGTATTATAAATTTGAAACTCATAGAGAGTATGACTTGAATGTTATCACCACAAAAGTAAAGGGTAATTATTTGAGAGGATGGGAGTATTCACAAATCTTGGTGTGGCAATAATTTTGCAATATGAAAGTATCCATTGTACCCCTTTATACTTACATATGTCACATGTCAATAATATCTCAATAAAATTGGGGTGGGGGGAGCAAAGCTCTGGGTCTCAAACATTTCTCCATGTGGAGGTGGGGCAAAATGCTGGTGGGAATGTGAACAGAAGGTAATGTCAGCATTGGGAGTTACATCTGCAGGCCTCAGGCATCTGAATCCAGAGGACAAGGTGTTCAAGAACAGAAAACTCAGGCCCTGAAGAAACAGACAATAATGGAGGGATTTTGCCTTCGAGCAAGAGATTTTCCAGTTATCAGGGTTATTCAAAGAGTAAATATTTTTTGTTTGCCTCCTGCCTGCAAGGCTCTGTACTAACTGAATAAAACAGAAAGTTTGTATTTTATTAGCACCTTCCAAAGTATTTTTCCTTATGGTATATAAAATAAATATAATACCTATATGGTTGGTCATGTATATAGTATTCATATGTATGATATAGCACATATACACACACTTACACATACATTCTCACATGCATGTATGCACACACACACACACACACACACACACACTTTTATTTTGAGGACATCCTTCCTGTATATTGGGATGTAGATTGTGATGTCAGAGCAAATTCTGTAGGGTTGATCCTGGCTCCTCCATTTAGTAGTCATGTTTTCTTAGAAAATCACTGATCTCTCTGTGCTTCAGACACCTTGTCAGTAAATAATGAAATTATAAGAGTACCCTCTTCACACGGTTGGTGTGAAGATGAAATGAATTATTTTGTATAGTGTTCTTAGAGAAATACCTGGGAGGTATTTAGTAACTTGTATTTGTTTAGTATCATGTTGCTGGAGAAAGTGGAAGCCAGGTCCTTGAAAGACCAGAAATGAGTGACTGTGGGTGGTCCTGAGCAGTGATGAGTTCAGCTGATGGTGCAGGTAGCTGAGGAGAAGAGTAAGTAGGAGAGCTGTCTTGGACTTTGAAAGGAGACTCTGAGAACCTACTAAGAGTGAATTGAAACTCACAGTCTACTAGAGGAGAGTAGCTGGGGACCTGGGCAGAAAGCCAGAGAGACTGGGTTCTGTTGTGGGTAGTGGGATGGTGTCTGAAAATAGATGTCTGAGCTTCTAAGGCTGGGAGGATATACAGCAATATGGACTTGGTGTCAGCCAGTGGAAGGCACACCTCATGTTTCTCCTGCCTATAGACAGCACTGGCTTGAACTTAGACTGGCCTGTACTTCTGATTTGTGGTATTTAGCATAAATGATAATACTGCTACTGCTTATGACTGCATTTATTGTGTACTATGGACCAGGAACTGTAGTAAATGCTTCATTCACAGCAACCTTGTGAGGGAACCACTTTTCAAATGAGAAAACTAAACACAGAGACATTAAGTGTCTTGTCAATATCATAGATTAACAAATGGAGGGGTCAGGTTTAAACCTGGACAGCAGGTTGACCCCTACTCATTTAATATACTCCTCTTAAAGCTTGGAACAAAGCTGTCAGACATCTGGAGGGAGGCCAAATATAGTGGAGTTGTACCATATGTGTATTTATAGTACAGAAATTCAGCAACTTGTGCTTGGCAGAGAGAGGCCAGAGGAGCAAAAGAAAATCACATGAATAGAGAAGGCAGTTCAACTCACCACTCCACTCCATGGATGTGTGATTTAGTCTCAGAGTAAGAATTGGATGGAAAATGGGAATCAGCTGTTCCCTTGTTAGGGCTCAGTTTCTGATCGCTCTTCAAGGGACAAGCATCTCTGCATTGAATGTGATTCTAGCTCTTAAATACACACTCTTGATAGAACATGGTCCTTATATGAAAGTCAAGTGCTTCACCTTCAATTTTAATGGAAGAAACAGCTTATCTCTTCCAAAACTGGAAGAGAAACTGAGCCAGTTGAATTACTGAGAAGGTCTGTAGTTCTCTGGCATGCCTAGGAAATTAGTGAGAGTGATTTTGATTATAAGTGCTCTTTTCTTTGTGCTGACCAGCTCCTTGGTTTAGTGTCATTCCTATTTTCCTTACCTCAGTATAAGCAGGAATGAGCTGAGTTGAAAGTCTTAGTAAGTTATCAGACTTAAAATTAAGAGCAAGCAGATTGATCCAAAGTGTTTTCTATTTCCTATATATTTGAAAGTGGAGCTGATTAGGTGGCTGCTGGATTAAGGCCCTTGAATTCTTTATTATTTGGATTGCAATTTTTCAGCTTGTATTTGTCTGAGCCTATTCAATACTTGCTTTAGTTTAAATGTATCCTTTTGGTGTGAATTTTTCCTACACACAAAGAAAACAGAAAGTGGGAATTATATCAGAAATGCCTGCAAAACTGTCCCAGAATTGTTTAGTGATTAAGATAAGTGAGTGAGGTATATGAGATTTCCACTTCAATTGAGTTTTATATTAACAAGGAGATTGACTTATTTCTCAATTTAAGTTCTCAGAAACTGCAGCAGGTCACTACACTATGGGTACTGGTAAGGAGCTGGTCCAGTGCCAATGGAGAGACTTCACTCAATTTTCATGTGACTGTCTTTTCAGAAAACTAATGATTTTATGGTAGAAAAACAACACCCACACAATAATTGGGCTCCAGCAATTGTCTTGAAGTTCTTAGTCATATTTTAGTTGTAACCAGTGACATTGTTAGTGTGAAACCAAGAGGTAACCAGGGACCACATACTGTTAAAGGGTACGTGCTCTGAAAGGGAGTTGGCCTTTGCGTGCACAAAAACAAAGGAAGCATACTTTTTAGTGTGATATTTATTTATTTATTTATACATACAAGCTGGGGTGCAGGCCAGATGTGTTGGGCGGTGAGAGGGTTCACCAGAGACAGAGTGGGGAGCAGAACAGGCAGATCGAAGGAAATACACTGCTGAGGGGAGCAATGGGTGAGGCAGGAGAGGTGTGCCACGCCATGTGGGAATCTCCCTAGCCAGGTATCAAACTCACATTGCAGCTGCCGACAGCTCCACAGCACAGCGCTTAACCACTGCGCCACCAGGGAGGGCCTAGATTTTTTTTTTTAAAGATTTATTTATTTGTGCAGCAGGCAAGGCAGGAGAGGTCTGCTGTGCCATGTGGTCAGCTCCCTCTCTGGGGATCGAACTTGTGCTGCAGTGGCTGCCGATAGCTTCATAGTGCTTAGACTTAACCCTAGGGACACCGGGGAGGCCCTCGTATGATAGATTTTTTAATAGTAGTGGGGAGAGAGAAGAAAGGGTTTTGAATAATAGTTCCCTAATAAAACCCTCCAAATTACCAACAACCTATGCTTTCCCTGCTTTCTAATGTCTGGGCATATGTGCACTCTACTACTTCTTTATTTAGACTTTGTTAGAACATAGCAGAGCCCAGGAGAACAGAAGTGACTGTTAGCTGTGACATTCTCTTCACTGCTCATGGGCTCAAGCCAGAGAGGATAAAGCATTTGGTTGCTAGGGCAATTGTGATTTACTTTCCTGATTCCTACAATTCCCACCCCCATGGACCCCATGGAACTAGCTGAATCTGAGGAGAGATTTGTTAACTTTGAGACAGCCTAGGTAAATGAAATTGTGAGCCAGTAGGGTTACAGTGGCCCCAAGTCCTATCTGAAGAAGTACACTAAATCACGGACTGGCAAGCCTGTCCAAACAATTGGGCCAAGCACATTGACCATAAGGTGTCATACTAGACAAAAAGTGTTAGTGATTACCTCACAATTTCCTGGAAGGAGAAGGCTGAGAATCCACATGCACAGTTGGAGTGTAACCTGCCTGTACATATCTGGGTATAGCCCAACCCAGAACAAACTATGATGCTACTTCCATCCACTCCACTTCTTAGCCCTACCCTTTAAATGTCCCTCCGAACTCCTTCATGAGTCAGGCTAAATTTTCCTTTCTCACACTGGTTCCCTCATTCATGAGTCTCTAATAAAGCCTTGCCTGGTTCAACTGTATCTAGCACTCTCTGTTGAATTCTTTTCTTAGGGGGTAAAGGACCCAATCTTTTGTATGGAAGTCTGTTACACCCTGAAGAAAGCCTCTTAAGTTGTGATAATAGTTGTCATGGAATCTTCTAGAAATGAACAACTGTTAATCCTTTCACTGTCCACTGAGCTAGTACCTTGTGGAATTCCAACAGTATACTTAGGACTTGAATTTTCTCATTCATCTGGAAATCAGGCTCTCAGATTAAATTAGCAGGCTCAAAATATCCAACATCAATATTATCACACTGGGAACCCTTCTGCAATTTTCCAGTGACTCAAATGAAATCCTTCTTCCTGTTTTACACTTCTTTTAGAATAAAAGCCTTAATGATGTATTTTTGGGTATAAAAGTCAAAGACTCCATTCCCTTGATATTAAAATGGAGAATATGAACCCTAATTTTCAGTTGTTGACAGGGAGAGAAAATAGGAAATATGGAAAATATTTGGGAAGTAGGAATATGGGAAAGAGGGAAAGAAAGAGTATAGTACTGGAGAAAGGAAGGGGAGGGAGAAGAAGGCTTTAGTCAGACAAAAGAAGGAAGCAAAAGACCAGACAGGCTGGGTGGGAAGCTTCCTCTGGCTCAGAGCTGAGCCTTTGTATGAGCTGTATCCTTTTGACACAGCCTGCTGTTCATTTATACTGTGGGATTTGAAGTTCCTGTTTTCTTATCTCTGAAATGCTAATTTACTGATTACCCAGTATCTGTTCTATAATTGGTCTTTATTCTTAGTCCTTCTGTGGCACAGACTTAAAAGAGATCTCACTGGAGTATTAAGTGGGAAAATGATTACCTGGCCTGGTGGAAAGGGACTGACAGCTGGAGAGATGATTGGTGCTGCCTTCCTTCCTTTCATTTTTGAGAGGAGGGTACTATTCTTTGAATGCCTACTATTCACAGTTATATTTACTTTCATATCTTTTCATCCTCACAGAAATCCTGTGAACTTGCAAGTAAGATGCAGAGGGGCCATCTAACTTATAAGTAGCTAAGTAGGCTTTGTATCTGATGGGGTTTGTTGAATGGCGTTCTCTGAGAAAGATTTCAGCAGTGTTCCTATTCAGCGGCACATGGCAATGTTATTAAGGAAAAAGGTATTTGCAAAGACACAAGCAGGCAAAGGCTGCATTTTGAAAGGGGCCAGGTTTAGTAAGAAAAAGAGTCACCCGCATAGACTATGATGGACAGTCTTAGGACCAGATCTGCATTTTGTAGAGAGCAAGGGGGGCACCTTTGGATAGTGTTCTTTTATGAAATTACTCAGGAATTTATCATCTTGGAGCTATGTTGGGTTGGCTTTCTGTAATTGATAGTCCTTTCTACTCCAACTTCCAATTCCTATGGAGTCTTAAACTTCCATAGCTGGTTTAAGATTCCTTAATCATCCCTACCCCCACAAGGTTTTTGAACTTGTGAAAACTTCCACCCTAAATTTTTCTGATTTAAGCTTCTGTCATATCTGTGTCAGTCTCACAAAAGCCAAAACTTTTCTCCTCTCCTGCATTCTTTCCAAGATAGACATGAACATGTAGTTTAGGGCCTCCCTGGTGGCGAAGTGTTTAAGCGCAGTGCTGTGGAGCTGTTGGCAGCTGAGACACGCGAATTGGACCCCCGGCCAGGGAGATTCCCACAAGGTGAGGCAGACCCCTCATTGCTCTCCCGCTGCTCCCCTCGGCAGTGTATTTCCTTCCATCTGCCTGTTCTGCTCCCCACTCTGCCTCTGGTGAACCCTCTTGCTACCCCACACCTCTGGCTTGTACCCCAGCATTGCATGCATAAATAAATAAATCTTTAAAAAAAACATGTAGTTTAAAGGATGGTTATGGTGGAAAGCTTGTAAAATACTGAAAAATATGAAGGTGAAGTCTATTATCCTACCATCCAGAATTAATCACCACTAATACAATTATTTTTTAGAATGTTTTAAGATTTCTTTGGTGTTAATGTGTTTAAAATAATTTCAATTTAAGTTTCTTAAAAATATTTTTTTTATTTTATTTTATTTTTGCATAGTAGAACTGGAGTATAAGTGTGGGGGATGAGAGGAGTCACCAGAGATGGAGTGTGGAGCAGAACAGGCAGATATACTGACATATGCTGCTAAGGGGAGCAGTGGGTAAGACAGGAGAGGTCTGCTGTACCATGTGGAAAGCTCTTTGGAGGGGGATTGAACTCAGGCCAAAGCAGTGATAGTGCTGAGACTTAACCCCTAGCCATCAAGGAGGCCCTTAATTTAATGTTTAAATTTATGTATATTTTGAGTTGACAACTAGAACCATACATTATTTTTTGCACAATGAGGAAAACAATGAAACAAAACTAATTTTGAAAGCAAAATTTTGAATTTGCCAAATTTGACTTCTAAACCTGTGTGTGTTTGTATGTGTGTACCACAATTGACCCAAAACAAAACACAATTTTAACTTGTTTGCTGTTTCATAAACTTAAATTCTGTGTAAAAAAATTCTGTGATCTTATTGCCTGAGATGTAAAAATCAGCTGAAGTCTTTCAGAAGTTTTGGTTGATAACACCTCCCATTAGAGATGTAGTGCTCATAATAACCTTGCAGAGTGATTTGGAAATTAGAATTGTACAGGAGCCATGAAGATGTCCAAATTACATGCCAACAATAAAATTTCTTGGATTTTTGCCCCTAAGGAAATGAAAGAAACAACTCCATACCAAAAAATGTTATCTCATAGATGCTCATTTCAAATCATTTTATTAGCAATTAATAAGCCTGATGTCAAAAAACAGAAGACAATTAAGTAAAATAATGCAACTGTCCCCTGATGGCGTCTTATACAACCATGAAATATGATAGCTGGAGATAATGTATCAACAGACTAAAGATAAATTGAGTGTGAATGACCATGATAACTTTGATTTACTTATTATTTACTATGTGCTATGTGTTCTCCACCTGTTATCTTATTTGATTCCCCAAAACATTGCTTTTTCTTATCTTAAAGAAATTCAGGCTAAAAGCTATTCCTTGCCCAAGTTTAAAAACCTGGTAAGTGGAAGAATGTCCTATTATTTTTTTAAGTTAAGGTGAAGGAAGGAAAGCAAGTGGGATGAGGGAAAAGAAACATCACATATACGTGCATCTGGGAGGGCTATCTGACAATGTCTCTCTGGTCACTTCCTCTTCCTTACTTTGTCTCTCATGTTCTGTTCTGGAATTATGCTACTCTCCCGTATTTCTCTACTTTGAATAAGAAATCTGCATTGTACAGAAACTGGAGCCCTTGTGTGAGAAGGTGTATAGGTTTAGTAACTCCAACTTCTTTAGTTAGGGGGTGGAAGTTGAATGTGGAAAGCTGATGGAAAAATGGGACGTTGGAAATGAATAACCATGTCACCTTTGTAAGATTTATCTCACAGCTTGTCCCAGAGGCCCCTCTCCTCCTGGAAAAATGCTCTGGGCAGTAGTCATAAAATAAAGCTTTTTATCTCACTGCTTCCAGTCCACTTCTAGAGACACATAAACATCCCTGGCAGTACCCGCCGGGCTTTGCACATCCTGGCTCTGTGCAGTTTGCCCTGGGGAAATTGAGATCCAAGGTTGCAATTTAGTTGTTTTTAAAGGAATATTATCTTCTCTAGTAGGGAGGCAACATATTGGTGAATCTGCTGTGTTTCTTTCCTGATTAAATCAAAATCTCAGCAGAACAAATCAATCTGCTTTTCCCCCTCATTTAAACCACCACTGCTTCAGCTTCGATCTTTCTACTTCTCACCTGCATGACAGCAACGGCCTCCTAATAGTTCTCCCTGCCCTGGCTCCTGCATTCAATTCTCCACACTGCTGCCGGGAGATCTTCATAAAATGCAAATATGATAATGGCAATCCTCTGCTTAAATTCATGTAATGGTTCTCTACTTATTCAGGATACACATACCCTGTCAAAGCAGAGAGACACCTTTCATGTTCCCTGCCTACATTTTCAGCATCATCACTAGTCACTTTTTCTTACTATCTAAATAGTTCAACACAGATATCACCATTACAAAGCATGCTCACTGACTTTTCAGGGCCTTTGCAGATGAGGTTCATTCAGTCTAGAATATCCTTCTGGAATGAATCATTATTAATATCACTGCCTCTGAGAAGTCTTCTTGCACCATTTAATTCTGGGTAACCCTGAACATTCTCAGATATCAATCAGGTTCATAGTGGTGGGCAAGGAAATCCTCTCTAGTTAGCTTAAGCATGGAGGGATTATTTGTGGAAATTGGAGAACTTCCCAAGTTCTGGAAAGGGCTGGGAAAATAGGCTCTACACTTACTTTTCAGCAACAGCTGCCAGCACCACACCATAGTTTGGTCTGATAAATAAGCTACTTCTACTTCTTGTTCCAAAACACATTATCTCTGCTGTCACCCATATTGACCAAAGGGGTGTCCAGAATCCTTCTCTGCTTCCTTATATAATCCACTCACAGATCCAGGTCTCATGGAGATGTGTCTGATTGGTAGGAATGATGTCACATGCCTACATTCTAGCAACAAAGGAGACATGGAACATTTTAATTTTTGATTCTGCATTGAGAAGGCAGAATTCAAAAGACAGAAAACTAACAAAATGTTGTGAAAGTATTTAAAAGATATGGAACAGCATGAATGATAAAGTTGCATTGTCTCTCCCTCTTAAAAACAATCCTTGTATTTCACTATCATTATCTTTCTACGTGTGTACTTCCCTTGTACGACTATGGGATCAAGTTAAGGTGATGTCTCACTTATTTCTGTGTCCACAAGCCTCTGGCACAGTGTCTGACATATCAGTAATTCTTTGTAGATTACAACAAGAATACAGCTATGATAATTCTTCACCTCAAATTTTTTGCATGGTTAATTGTATAAGATGTTTTGATCTAGTCTTGGAAACTGCTTCTTTATGCTCTGAAAAGCAGTAAACCAAATGTTAAATAACTCAGGCTGCAGGAAACAGGCCTTTAAATACTATTTCAAATTTGTTCATTAGGAGCAAGACTGTAGATTTAGAGTGCTCATATTCAGGACCAATTTATACCTCATGTGGCATAACAACCAAAATGGGACCTTCAGCAAATGATTAAGTAAGGAGAGCTCATCTTTAGTGCTCTTTGCCTCCCCTCTCACCCATCCTCTTTTCTTCTCATCTGTAGCATGCTTTATAGTCTGCAAAGGATTTTCACATTTTTACCCATTTAATGCTCAGAGCCATTCTGTGTGGTTTAATTATTTCCCTGTAATAGCCTAGGCCAGAGATTGGCAAAGTACAAACTCAGCATCAACCTGTGTAAGTAAATAAAGGTTATTTGGGATGCAGTCAGACTGTCTTGGTGAGTTTGGGTTGCTGTAAGAGAATAGCGTAGACTTGGTGGCTTTAAGTTCTGGAGGTTGGAAAGTCTAAGATCAAGGAACCAAGCAACTCAGTGTCTGGTGAGAGTTCTCTTTCTTTTTGGAGATGGTCGTCATTATCTTCACGTGGCTGAGAGAGAGACTAATAAGTCTCTTCCTCTTTTTCTAAGGACACTGATTGATTCTGTTATGACCTCATGACCTCTGTATCTTATTACCTCCAAAAGGATCCACTTCTAAATTCCATCCCACGTGGGATTAGAACATCAATATGAATTTTGGGGGACACAAACATTCACTCTGTAACAGACATTTACTCATTTATGTATGGTCCATAGCTTATTTTGAGCTATAATGGCAGAGTTGGTATTTGCAAAACCTAAAATCCAGGCATATTCACTACCTCATAGTACACAGAAAAGTTTGCTGAGGTCTGAACTTCTGGAGCACAGAAATTTGGTGATTGTAGGCTCCATTTATCATATAGCCTTGTTGGGAGCCACCTAAAAAATGTGTGGAGCTACTTGAAGTAGAGTGCTATAAGTGTAGTGTTCCTTCAAGCTCAGCTGATTCATAATGCTAACCAAGTGAATCAGAAGAGGCATTTGTGTGTATACAAGCATGCATTTTGAAGACTTGTTGGCTGTAAAGGGAAGATCACAGAGACTTAAATAGACTGGCTCTAAGATTTGATTATTCAATATATATAGTTGTTGCTCACAGGTAGTTCACACAATTCTGCAGATACAGATAATTAGTCTTGATGCTTCCACTTAGAAGCTTCCACTCCAGTGTATGAGATTGTACCAAGTATCTATTGCTATGTAACACTCAATACAAATCTGGCATTTTTAAACAAGTCATTTATTTAGTTATCCTGATTTTGTGGGTCAGGAATTTGGGCAGAGCTTTCAAGACAATTGTCCTGTCCCATGTGGTATTCAAAGGAAGTGAACTAGTGCTTGCTAGTTGGTGGGTAGACACGCATGGCTGGCACCTTGGTGGGAATGACTATAAGACTGACTGGGCTTAGCTGGGACCTGCATGTGATGCTCTCTGGTGTGGAGGTCTCAGAGAAGTCCTTATATAGTTGTTCAGGACACCAACCAAGAGTGCTATAAAAGAACAGAAAGTGGAAGTTACAAGTTTCTTAAGACCTGGAATTCTTTCTGTCATGTTCCATTCACCAAAGTCACACATCCATCTTCTCTCAGTAAGAGGAATGTGAAATAATTTGTGGTTATCTTTAATTTGCCACAAAAGTTGACTAGAAAGTGTATAATGGACATAAATACACATATGACTAGTCTGCAATGGAAGCCTAGAGAAGGTAGTGACTAACTCCTTAGATTATTAGTCAATTCAAGAAAGAGGTAAGAATTTGTCACATTTAAGAGGGCAAAGCATGAATCCATGGTGCTGTAAAAAGTCTGCCATGCTTGGGAAATATGAAATTAGGTGTGTTAGAGTGACAGGGGCATGGAAGAAAGGGAGGGAGAGGAGGATGACTATACTGTTGATATAATGGTGGTATGGCAAGAGTGATGGTGTTGTAAATAGAATTGCTTAATCACTGTACATTTGCTGTATCTCAGTTCTTTATTTTTTTTTAAATATATTTTTATTGTTATTTTTGTCTTTTACATTTTGTATTCCCCTTGGGTAACCCACCACCAATTCACCTGTGATCCATCTCCGTGGTCCCTTGTGTTCTTTTCTACTCCACTTTGTGCCCTTACCCTCTCCTCCTCCCCGCCGCCCCCCCACCCCCGCTGAGTGTCTCTCTCCTATTTGGTTTCCTTATAGTCCTGTTATAAGTGAAACCATTCGATATTTTTCTCTTTCTTTCTGGCTTATTTCACTGAGTATGATCCCCTCTAATTCCATCCATGTCGCTGCAAATTGCATGTGTTTATCTTCTTTCCATGATGAATAGTATTCCATTGTGTATATGTACACATCTTCTTGATCCAATCATCTATTTTTGGCCATCTGGGTTGCTTCCATACCTTTGCTATTGTGAACAGTGCCACAATGAACATACGGGTGCATGTATCCTTTTGGATTAGTGTTTTTGTGTCCTTTGGGTAGATTCCCCAAAGTGGTATTGCTGGGTCGTATGGAAGCTTCATGTTGAGCAGTTTGAGGAATCACCATACAGCTTTCCATAGTGGTTGGACCAGTTTACCCATAGTGGTTGGACCAGTTTGCATTCTCAGTTCTTTATTTTATTTTATTTTTAAAATTTAATTTATGTGCTTTACATTATTGTGTATCCCCCATAGGCTTCCCACCACAAATTCACCCCTGAACCATCACCATAGTCCCTTGTGCTCTTTTCTCCCCTGTTTTGGTCTCTCTTCCTCCCCCTTCCCTGTAGAATGTCTCTTACTTGTGGTTGCCTGCTAGTTTTTGCTTTTGTTTATGTTTTGTGTGCTATTTTCTCATTCTGATTTCTCATTTGGTTCTCTTAAATTCCTCCTATAAGTGTGTATCTAAGTTCTTTAACATGAATTTTATATTAACGAGGCTGGGCACTGTGAAGAAGGCAATGGTGAACCAACTGAGCTATTTTAGGAGGGAAGGAATAAAGTCAGATCTTTTTTCTAAGAAACAATTTTACTGAAAGTCTGGAGGGCCTGCAAGAAAGACTGATAGCTGGGAAACCCATCAGAAAACTCTTAAAGGGAACTCATTTGAAAGCAAGCAGACTTGGGAAAGCAACAACAGATGAAAGAAAAGAAGGGGCTGGATTCACAGGCAGAGTTGATTGGATTTGGTGACCAACTGGATTTGCAGCATAAAGAAATGGAAATGAGTTTGAATTTAAAAATTAAATCAACTTAGCATATTTTGAGCTTCTGTTTTGTCATAACATCCATTTCTAACAATTTTGGCTTGCTCCTGGCTTGTCATGGCTACTCATGGTCCTCGATCTACCTTAGGACTTTTCAGAATTTGCCTTATTCCCCTTTCTGACATATACTTTTAACTTCCTTTTGAAAACTACTTGACTTCTCTGTATTTCACTATTCAAATTCCTGTGAATACAAATCTGATTAATTTAACTTGTCTTGCTTTGGCAGTATGGTTTGTACTAACTTACCTCATAACTCGTCAACTGGGTACTGGTCTCAGCATTTGTTGATTATGATTTTGGGACAGGAGCCAAACATTACAATAGACCATAATTAGGGGTTGGGATGGGGAGAGGTCAATGGCTTCATTTGGAGCAGTTATGAGTGAGGTAGATTCCTTTAGGAAACTTTCCTTTAGCAGGGGCCACAAATCTAGTAGCCCTATGGTTACACAGCATATTTGAGTGGAATTCACTTTATCCATTTGCACCACCAATATCTTGGATTCATCATTTGTTGGACTACACATGTTTCTCTGGATGGTATACCGGAAGGACATAGAGAGTAAGAATGAGGATGTGGGCAAGAATTACACTGGAATTATAGGCCCCATGTTCCAGGAACATGGACACAGGAAATGAAGGGAGAAAAGACCATGGTGAATAGAGAAAGATGTGATTGTGGAGGAAAGAGTTGGAAGGCTCCTGTTTAGTAGGAAAGAAGGGCTAAGCTAGCCAGGATATGATCTCTGAATTTAGGAATCAGGGTTAGTAAAGTTATAGATGAAGAAAATCTGAGATGTGACATTGAAGTGGATCCCCAAAGTCCTGTGTAGAGGGGGGGTCAAGAAATTTTGAGGTAGATTGAGTTCTCCACGTGAACAGTATGAGTTGAGAATGAGCCAACCATGTGGATGATCAACTTGTCCAGGATGACAGCACATTTGGGCTAGAAAGGGTACAGGTAACTACACTCCAAATGTCTCCTTCAATGCAGCAGAATAATCAGGTTGCAACATCAGTGGGATAAATAAAGGAGTGATTGGAGCTGGGATGGGGTCTAGAAGGAAGGGATTTTGACTGAAATAGAAGAATAATGGTCTATGTATGCAAAGCAGCATGAAGAAAACAATATTTTTTCCTATTGATTTCAGTCTCTACTATAATCCTTCCACCATCCTGCAATCAAAATACAAAATATGCCCTGAAGTGAAGAGAGAGCTGCCAGAATAGCACCCTTCCTTGGGATTAAGGCTATGAAGAAAGCTATTGAACAGGAATAACCAATTGAAGGCAGTTTGGGAACCACTTGGGAAAATCAAGGGGAGGGCAGGAGGGGTTGCTAAAATGATGAGTAGACTCCAATGGACTCTGGAGACAGGATTAGGATTGGACAAGTGAGTGAAGCTGTTCTGACTTCCAGAAGGTTAGGGTGGTGTGAGACAGTCTGGGAATAAACACCAGAAGACCCTGGATCATTATTACTTATGACCCTAAGGATGATGAATGAAGGATAAGAGGAAAGAGAGGACCAGTTACTTACTTGGTCCCTGACTGCCTTTCTCAGGATGTAATATCTCTGGTCAGGAGAGGAGTGGAAGGGGACAATGACAGATGGCTCTCTGGGAGCTTAGCAAATGCCCTAGGTAGAGTGTGGGGCAGATAAATCTTTCTCAGAATCAGATGGGAGAGCAAGTATAAATGAATTTCTTTCCTTTTTCTCAAAGTCATCTCAGCTTATCATGAGGATAATGCTATGAAAAGGACATCTTAGAAAACCTAAAACAACATTTTCAGAAGATAAAATAAATCCAATTTGTTGAGATGTTTTGCTTGGAGATAAATTGCATTATTGTATTTTATCAGCAGATGGGTGGGCAGTTTAACAGTCTCAAACTGGCAGCAAAATGGAAAGAGTTTCTAGTATCTAGGAAGAATCCATTATTTTATGCAGGTTTCTGGACAGTGTACATCAGACCTGCACAGAAAAACACAAAGCAATTATGTAAATTGGGACAACTTGATGGGGGGTGTCTGTAGAGGGCAAGTGGGAGGGGAAGTCAGTTGAACAGAGAGGTGGGGGTCTTTCCTTTTCAGGTAGACACCATTCTGGAGGCAAGGGCTAGTGTGCAGAGGAACACAGCACCATGAAGGCCAGTTTGGTGCCTCTTCTGCAGGCATCCATTTAGCATGGCATTGTGGTCAGCACAGTGGTCAAGAGTGCAGGCTCTGCTGCTACCCTGCCTGCTTCTCTTACCGGAGCTCATACATTATGGCCCTGGAGGAGCTTGGCTCCCTGATGTGTTAAATATAGCTAATAATTTTACTCACTTGATTGCTCTAAAGATGAAGTAAGATAATGTTTGAGAAACATTTTGAACACTTCCCGATACAGAGCATGTATGTAAGTTACTAGTATGTTAACTGCATTTTATGTCTTTTATATTCTGTATAGACACAGATTTACAGGAGCCCTTAAAGTCAGGTCCCACTTGGCTTTAATGAGACAGAATTTGGGCATGAATTTAACATTACCAATTCACAATCATGCAGAAATTAACATACCAGTGGGGGGAGAAATACTGAATTCCTAAATGGAGAATTAGGTCATTGAAATAGTTCTGGGACTGCCTGGGTCTTCATTTTCATAGATGCAAAAGCTTGGTTCTAGAACAGCATTATCACGGGTGTGTAGGTGTGTAAAATCCCAACTGAGAGTCATATAACTCAGTTACAGCTTTAGCTCTGCCACAGCTGAGCTGGGTGTCCTTGGCCTAATTACAGACACAGTGAACAGTAAGAGCAGGGACTGATGGGAGAGCCCCCTTTCGTACTGCCACAGTGTCCTTTGCAGTTTCTAATATCATCCTTTCTAATATATCTGTAATTATGTTTATGCCTTTGTTTTCTTCACTAAACCTTAGTGCCTCAAATGTGAATATTCACATTTGCATATACATTCAGCATTTATTTTGTCCCAATTAATTCTTTGATTCTAGTTTATTTTAGATCTCACAGTGTCTGGCACATGGCAGGCATCTAATAAATGTTCAGTTGATCACTAGATAACAGGAATAGCTAGTGATATTTGTCTAGTGATCTTTGTTTGAATTAGACACCTAGAATCTTTGAGCAATTTTCTTGGTAAATTTCAGTAAATTTGTCATCTCATATGGTGACACTTTCTAAAGAGATTTAATTTCACTCAACTGTCCCATTCACCAGCTTAGGGGTGCAAAATGTATAATGATGTACAACTATTTTAAGATCTGTGTCTCTGACTCTGTATTTATATTTAGAATGGTCTACTCAGCATCACTGGTTAGATGTGCAGTGGATATCCCAAGACTTAGGTTCACACATGGTGGCCTCTTGATATCTGCCTCTTACCAAACCTTCTCCCAGGCATCTTCATCTGAGAGAATGGCATCGCCAGCCATTTATTTGCTCACATGGGAAGTTACGTGAAGGAGTCATCATGGAATCTTATAATTTTCTCTCACCTGACATGCAACCCATCAGCAAACCTCTGAGTTCTTTCCCCAAGTACTTTTGGGGCTTTTACTCCTTTATATCATTCCTTTTTTGATGTGATATGGATCCCAACCACCTCCAGCTCCTTTAAGGAAAATGATGAGTGGAACAGAGTGACTACCTGTTCAATCGAAAGCCTGGGAGAAAGAAAATGCAGGATGCAATGTGTGTGTGTGTGTGTGTGTGTGTGTGTGTGTGTGTGTGTGTGTGTGTGTGTGTTTGTGTTTGTTTGGGGAGCTCAGGGGGCTAAGGAAAGAATTTTGAGAGGTTAAAAGTCCGAAAACAGGGCCTCCCTGGTGGCGCAGCGATTGAGTGCTGCGCTGTGTAGCTGTCAGCAGCACACTATGCAGGTTCGAAGCCTGGCCAGGGAGATTCCCACATGGTGCGGCAGACCTCTCCTGCCTCACCCGCTGTTCCCCTCAGCAGTGTATTTCTGATTTGCCTGTTCTGCTCCCCATTCTGTCTCTGGTGAACCCTCTCGCTGCCCCACGCCTCTGGCCTGTACCCCAGCTTGTATGTATAAATAAATAAATCTTTAAAAAAAAAGTCCTAAAACATGGGGGAAGAGAGAGAATCCCAAATAGGAGCAGATAGTCCTTGGAAAAGGGGTGAGTACCTGGGTAAGAAAAAGCAGTCCTTGGGGCGAGTTCAGCCAGGAGGTGTACATCATGATGTGGTCTGAGTGGGCAGGAGAGGTTCTCTGTTGGAACGACCCTATCCTTTCACCAGGCTCCCTGCATTTAAGGGAGCAGCAAACACTACACCTTTTCTGGATATAGACTCTAGGATCCACCTTTTCATGGACATTAGGGGTAGGATGATAGGTTTGTGACAAAAACATTGATCCTTAGAAAGAAATGCAGTCTAGGGCTTGACCTTTTCTCTCCTAGGAGACTCTATGTCTCCTGGACGTATTTATCTGCTCTCTTTCCAGCTATCCTGAATTTGGGATTGGAGGTGAAGTGGCCATGTTGAACCCAAACCTTGTACTTTATGTGCAACTCCTGTCTCTGTTGAATGAGGATCAAACACAGTGCTGCCCAGGGAGAGAACTGATGAATATTTATAAAGATGCTAAAAGAGCAGTGTGGATTACTGGCTGTTTTAATACCAGATACCAGTGATCTGCTCTGAGATCTTAGGGAAGCATAATGTAGTCTCTTTATTTGCAATGTCATGCTGTGAGCTGGTCAGTACTGGATTTCTGCAGTTTCACATTGCGCTATTGTACACATAGATTCCCTAAATCCTTCCAATAGGACATAATGTATCAGCCCTGATCCTCTTATACTGGAAGTAAAATACAAAGAAAAGCTAAATGGGATTCTCTGACTATAGACCTCAGCTTAATATGGGTAAAACTCTGGCCAAACATGAACTTCCAGTTTTTAGAGTATATTTAATTGACAGTGGTGGTTTATTTTGTCCCCTGAGCTAAATTGGCATCTGCACAAATAAAAAATGTGAAAAAAACTGTGGCTGCAGGCTTAGGCGAGCGCCAGTAAGATGGAAAGAGAAATTGTGTTTATAAAACCTCAGGGTTGAACTATTCTTCCTTTTTTATGATCATTCTCCCATTTCTTGGTCTTTCTTGGCTGGAGTGCCAGGACAGGGATATTTGTGAGCCATCTGTATGGAGCCAAGAGGCCGGAAATATACCCTCTCCTGCCCTCCTTTCTTGGTATTGTTGTAAACTTTTAATCAATCTACAAAATTTGTCTAGAGCCTTAACAAAGGAAATTGTTCATCTTCTCTCCTTTGGTTGATCATAGTGTCTGCTCTCTCTTCTGCTGGCCTCTTGTCAGAGCCTGGGAGCTAAATGTGTAATACCATTTCAATTTGTGCTTCTAGAACTTGGACTCCATGCCATGCTATCTAAGTGAATGACTTAAATATCTGAGAATAATCTTAGGCACTTGGTGGAAATAGTTGCCAGAATTTTGCATCAGAATTCTGTAACTGTATGACCAAGGACAGTAGTTTTCTAGATTTTCTAGCATATAGAATTGCTGGAATGCTAGAATCACAGAGCTGGTCGTGATTTTGAGGTCATTTCATCTGACTCCAGAAGAAAATACATCAATTGGAGACGGCCTTCCCCTTTGGAAAACTGGTATCACTTCTCAGCTTTTATGCTCATGAAAACAATATTCACAGTAAAGCAAATCTTTCCAGTTTGTTCCATTTACCAGAAGATTGCAGTATCATGGTAGATACATATATTGACAGTAAGGGAAATCTGCTTTCTATGCAGAATAAATACACATGCCAGGGGATATGTTGGCTCTATTAGGGACCCATTATATTTTTTATGCCCATCAGTTTTTCTGTAGCCTCAGCCTCAAAGGCCTGTGCGGATTCCAGGAGATGACACTGAGGCATCACTGTCCACCTTGGGAAGAGGGAGAACACTTTGATAATCATGGGATCTGGCCCTTCCTCCTGGCAGCCCCTGACAGCCATTCAAAGCAGGACTTGGGCTGCTCAGATGCTGCATGCTTTTGTTCTGTATCAGGCAAGAGCCACGAGCAAACCACTTGCCCGGATCTGAATCAAGTCTCCTCAGAGCCTAGCCCCGCTCCATGTGTGACCTAATTACCCCTGCATTTCTGACTTGTGGCGGCCAGCCTCAGAGAAAGCCAAGCTGAGACAAGCAGAGGGAGCCTGCAGGTCATGGACAGTTGATCCAGCCCTCTTCTCATTCCTCTCCCTCTCCTGGCTTTTTTTCTCTTTCGCTGGTGCATTTGAAAAGACAGTGCAGTGAGAGGATATGGAGCCAGACATCTTTAAAGCAGGCCCTTTGTAATCACCATCTGCCTTCACATTATAGGGAGGACATCAGATGGACGGGGCTGCCCGCTCTCAGAACAGGGTCCCAGGAGGCTGCAGGCAAAGGAGAAAAGAGGCTCTCCAGTGTGTTGTCAAGGGCAGATGAATGGCTGTTGAATTTGTTGAGATGTGGGGTTGATCCCAGCAGCTGTTTAGACCCTCAGAGGGCTGTTCAGAATGTGCCAGAACCTCCAATCAAGCTGTTCTCCTGCCACTGCTACTGACTTTTTAAAAGCTGCCTGTCTGCTTGCCTTATATTTCAATGGCACTTACCAATTATGAAGACCTTCCTATACATTATTGACTTTTGTTCATGTGGTAATCCATGAGAGGTATATATTAATGTTACTTAATATTTCATAGGCCACAAAAAGAAAATCTCAGAAATGATCAGTGCCTTTTCCAAAAGGAAACTCAGTAAGAGCCTGAAAGACCTTTCGTTCTCTATCTGATCCCATCCTCTTATGCGCACAGTCCACTGCCCTCTCTGGTCTTTCTGTACCTTAAAGCAGCGGTTCTCAAACTTGAACACACATCAGAATCACCTGGAAGGCTTGTTATAGCACAAATTCCTGTAGCTACCTACAGACCTTGAACTCAGGAACAGAATGAATAATCATGGACTGTGGAAAGCAGACTGTAGTATCAGGAGGTGAGATGGTCCCCGGTTGATGTTGGGTGGTGGAGTGAAGGTTGGATGTGGTTGGTTGGTTTGAGTAATTCATGGTCTGGCAGAGAATGGAAACTCAGGGATATGCAGGAACTTCACCTAGTTCTTTTGATAAAGAGAGTTGTTTGGCTAGGGGATCTCGTCCACTGCAGCAGAGGGAAAGGGGAAGGCCATTTGAGGTCTTCCCAATTTGACTATATATCGAGACAGCACTTAATACTCAGTCTTCCTGATAGGCCATCAACCCATGCTCTGGCATGAGCTCGTGTGATGTTCTAATCTTATCAACCTTTCTGTATCGATAGGTCAAAACTATGATCTCTGACGAGCTCATGGTGGGCAGTTTCAGGATATTCTGAACACAGAATGCTAGCTTTTGAGATTCTTGCCTGAGCCTTACTTTAGAAAATGATTTTTCAGTTTCTTTCAAACTAAAAGCAGAGATTACTGACACTGGAAGGGGGAAACATGAGGGGCATGTCTATTGGTCACACCAGGAATTATGTTGTTTTCCTCAGACTGCACCACTAGGAAACTCTAGACCTCCTTTGATCAGTTTACCCTGAGTAGTTGGGCTTGTTCACTTCCATGGAAAAGGAATCGACAAGAGTCATCAAGCAAAAAAGGGTGGATTTGTTTTAAGCCTCTAGATTGGTCTCAGTAAGCACAGTGCAGGAAAGCCGCTGGTTCCCAGGAATGAATGGGAATGAGAAGCTGGATGTCCACAACCTTCCCAGCCCTCATCAACTTCCTCTCTCAAGACAGCCTCTTTTCTTTGTAGACAAGACCCCCTCATTTCTCTCTCTTTCCAGACTACATGGTAGTAACCATATTCCCCTAAAGAACACTACCTGAGTTTTCCTAGTCTCTTTTCAGTAGATTGAATCAGACTGAACTCTTTTAACCTCAAATGGAAATTTTGTGGAGAAACAAATCTGATTTGTTTATTTTGGGGGGTTGACCATGGCCAAACTCTCTGGAACCAGGGAGTCTGAATCATCTTAGATAAAATGAAGCCAAGCTCCTCACTGTGTACTTGTAAATCTGGTGGGAGGAGGAAGAGCTGTTCTTACAGGAAGAACTGAGTTGACAACCCCATTTGCTTCCTGCAGAATGGCTTTTACAGAGTAGAGCTTCCGGGTCAGGGTCTGCCATGCCATCTACTGAACGGCTCTTCACGTGGCAGTATCGTTTCTATTTAGGAGTTCATTGAGCAGGTTGTTCCATAATCTCAAAGCATCAGGTCCACTTGGGTTTGAATTTTTCTTGTAACTATCTGGAATTAGGCATGTTGCTTAGCCTCTATAAACTTCAACTTCTCATTAATAAAAGGTGGATAATACAAAGAATTGTGGTAAGAATTAAATAACATGCAGTTTGCACAGAGAATGGGAGTCACTCAATGAACAGTAGCTATTATTATCACTACTAATTTAATAGTAATCATTATAGTTTCCTGCAGCATGCTCTCAACCAGCATTGACAGAGGCTATTCAAATAAATTGATGCTTTCCCCTTGAGCCGATGTTGACAACAAGATTGCAAGCCAATAGGTGTTCTGACAGGCATGACCCTTGCCTCTGAAAAACACAAAATGCGTAATTATGTTTAAATGCTAACAAGGATTGAGAAGTATAATCTTTAATTTTTCCGGTTTTTGTGGTGATATCCAGTAACCCTCATCTAGCATTCCTTGGTATGAAGACCACATAATGATGGTTCAGACTGTGAGCTAGATGTGAACCTGTGGGCAAACTTAAGCCTGTCACTGTTGTCAAATAAATACAGCTGGGACAGAAATACCAATTTAAGTTGGTATGATCCTTTTGTTTCTCAAACACAATTTAAGAAAGATATAGGTAAGAACAAAGAGAAAAATAAGTTGGTATTTGAGATTCAACACAGTATGGAGAAAGAACAAGAGGGATAAAGAAGATTATCTTATAATTTACTAAGACATGTGTTCAGTGCCCACATTTCTTTAACCATAAAAAGGTCCCCTTTAAGAAGAATCCCTGCAGGATACATATCCTTCCTTATTTCAGGGCTTGCAAAAACCTATTATATGCACATCTTTAACCTGCCTGCTGGGAATCTGTTCATTTGCACTTAGTGGTAACTTTCCTTAATCACAAATTTTTAATATCATGTTTCTTAATTTCTTTCTAAAGTACCTGGCCATTGTCCTCTATCTCAAGGATAAAGGTCTTATATATATACATATTTTTTTTTTTGGGTAATCTGTTTCAAGCTCTCAATATCCCCTAATTTTTTTTAAATAGGCAGAATCTAAGTGAATAAATATAATGATGGAATTGAAAGTTCAAGGCTCAATGGGACAGATGTAATAGGAATGTCGATACTCCTTTTTGGACTCTGTCTCTCTCTGTATACATATCTATAAACATTTATTATTATATATAATTCTCAAATTATAAGTTACAATTCTCAAATTATAAGTAACTTATAAGTTATAATTATATTATTATATATAATCTCAAATTATAAGTTTCCTCTCTGTTCTTACTTTGCAAAGAAACACAAAGAAGGGACAGTTCAATTAGTTTAGGAGCATCCATGACACCTTGAGCTAGAGTGGAGGCAGGAACACGGTGTGGTGATGTGACACTAACAGGAGCCAGAAGGAGGGGCTTGGATTCCTCTGTCTTGCTTACTCCTTCCAGATGCATCTCTTTGCTCCCTTTCCTTCTAGCCACACCAGACCCTTTGCTGTTTCCCAAATCCTGTTATATCTTCTTTCATAGCTTCTTGTCCTTGATTTTGCTCTTTCCTTTCCTGATGTCCCTTCTCTACTTTCTGCACTATATCATTGCACCGAGAAGGGGTTCCATATTCTCAATGTGATAATGTGGAGAACATTTTATTTTCTTGGAATGATACCTTTCTTTCTTCAGTCCTGATTTTTATGGGGTAAACATTTTGATTAGCAACCTGTTATATGGGGAGAGATTCTCCAAGGCCTACTTGGAAACCATCTGAAGTGCTTTCTTTAAAATTGTTTTGATGAAGTATCATTGTTTTACATCTTTGTTAATATTTTGACAGCATAGGACTCCTCCCCTTAGGTGTGGTCATCACAAGTCTTACGCTACCAAGGCACCCATGGTCCTCTGTCATAGTTTCCCCACAGTCCCCCTTCCCTTCTCCTTTTCTCTCCCCCTTTCTTCTTGGATGCTGCAGATCTGTGGTCAGTTTTCAGTGGTTGGCTTTAAAGTGTGTCTTTGTTTGACCCTTTGTTTGGTTTCTCTATATTCCACATGTAAGTGACACCATCTGGTATTTACCTTTCTCCTTCTGACTTATTTCACTGAGCATATTCCCTTCCAGCTCCAACGATGTTGCCACAAATGGCATGAGTTTATCTTTTTTGATTGCTATGTAGTATTCCATCATGTATATTCCACATCTTCTTCATCCAGTCATTTGTTTTGGGGCATTTAGGTTGTTTCCAGATCTTGGCTATTGTAAATAGTGCTGCAATAAATATAGGATTGCAGGTTTCCTTTTGAGTTAGTAATTTTGTCTTTGAAGTGTTTTCCTAAGAGGCTCTTTGAAAACATTTGCATTCTTATTTTTGCTAAATTGTTCATCCAGGCTGAGGTTGGAAACTGATGACTCAGGACACTGATGAGATTAGAGGGGATGTGGGGCAAGAGGTGAGAATTGAGGCAGCTGGGAGCTGGAGAAAAACCTGAGCAAGAAAAAGAAGTATTTCACGTGGATTTTAGAAATTGTATTTTCTCTTTAGTGCATGATTTAACATTTTCTTAGATGCCCTAGGCAGTCACTCAAGATAGCCTTTTCTCTGTATTGAAAATGCTTTATTCATCAGCAAGCAGAGTAGTATGTCCCTGGTCTGGCATGTTTACTCATTTGTCTGATTTACCCACTAGCCTAAAAGTTACTTAAAGTCAGGGTCTAGACTCTTTTGCTCCTGTAATACTCTGTATTAACTAGTATTCAACCTAGAATATGTGTCCTGTACATGATGGAAATGAGTTATCAGGTCCAGTTCTACAAATGGCAAGCATCTTTGGGTATTTTTGTTGTTGGTATTAATGTAACCCTGGTGTAAAGCATTCAAGGGAACAGAAGTAGGCAGCTTTGAGGTTTTCCTGGCTGAGTCATCTAATTCAAGAAGCTATTGGCTAAGACTTTTTGTAGTTTGACATTTTGCTTATAGGCCTAATAAGAATGTTTATCTCTCTCTCTAGCAGCTGGGAAGCTATGTTTTTCTTGGCTGCTGACCTTCTTACCCCACTTGGGAACTTGGCATCCAATTAGGCCTGAGGATGTGCAGACCAAGAAGTGGGGTTATAACCAGGTCAGCCTCTCTCTTGAAATAGTCATGAAAAAGAACTAAGCAAAATAACCATGAAGGAAGTTTCAAGACACAATAAGAATAAATTAGGGAGAGAAATGAGTCTAGCTTTAAGTAGAAGACAAGAAGAGAAAAAGTGGTGTTTTGTTCAGTAGAACAGTACTTGCCACTTGACAAAAGGATAGAAAGTTTGTGTGTGTGTGTGTGTGTGTGTGTGTGTGTGTGTGTGTGTGTGAGAGAGAGAGAGAGAGAGAGAGAGAGAGAGAGAGAGAACTTAGATTGTCTGGTTTTGTTCTCAGTAAAATGCATATAATGCTTCCTTTTCTAGGGTGAGACTTCTAAGGATGTTACAGTTGGGTCATGCTCATATCATGTATCTTCTCCCATGGCTGATTTAAAGTTTCCTGGACTCCATAATTTGTCCATCACTGCAGTGCATAGACTTATCTGGTGAAAGTGTAGTGTGGTAATTGGAATCGGCACTGGTGCCAGACTGAGAGCTTTAGTCATAGTAACAGTTGCTTTCAAGTTAAAAAAAAAAAACACCAAGATTCTTATCAACTAATCATATTACCAGTTTACGTCAAGTGGGTACTTTATGGAGTTTGGCATCAGGATAAATATTATTCAAATAAACTATGTTCCAGGTTCCCATCTCAGTTCTGTGAACTTGTATAAGGTATTTAGACTCTGAGTACCCCTGCTTCTCCACCTATAAAATGGGAGAAATGTCTCTGATTTATAGTTACCTGCTAGTTTTGTCTTTCTTTTTCCTGATCCCTTATTTGGTTCCCCTATATTCCTATGAGTGAGACCATTAGATATTTTCTCTTTTCCTTCTGACTTATTTCATGGAGCATAATCATCCCCAGCTCCATCCATGTTGCTGCAAATGGCGAGTTTATCTTTTTTGATTGCTGAATAGTACTCCAATGTGTGTATGTACCATAGTCTTCTTGATCTGGTCATTTGTTTTTGGGCATTTAGGTTGTTTCCATATCTTAGCTATTGTAAATAGTGCTGCAACAAACATAGGAGTGTAGGTTTCCTTTTGAATTAGTGTTTTTGTGCCCTTGGGTAGATACCTAGGAGTGGAATTGCTGGATCATATGGTAACTCCATTTTCAGTAGTTTGAGGAACCTCCACACAGCTTTCCATGGTGGTTGGAACTTTTGCCTTCCCACCAGCAGTGTAAAATAAAGGGGGAGGGAGAGGGATTAAAATGGGTGGGGAGAGCATGAAAGATTATGGTGATGGTTCAGGGGTGACTTGGTGGTGGGACTTTTATGAGACTACACCTGAGAGGAGAAAGCAAACTGTACAAAATTGAATAATGATGTGAAAAAATATATCTAGAAATAAAAAAATAAAAAATAAATTTAAAAAAATGGGGGAAATGGTACCCTCCCTAGTATAATTGTGCGATGAGCTGAGCTAAGGTGTGCAGCATAGAAAGTCATCAGGAAAGGGAGGTGATGTGGTGGGGGTGGGTGGGTGGTAGGGATTGTGTCCAAGACTGTTTACTATACATTGTTTTTATTTTGTCTTCTTCCCATAGGAGCAGGGTGACCCTTCTGGGTGACAAGGTACCAATATAGACTATACTTCAGGTTCCCTTGCAGCTAGATGTGAGCATGAGAGTATTTGACCACAGAATGAGCTGAAGTTTGTGGGTAAAATGTTTGGAAAGAGTCCTTGTAGAAGGGGCAACTCATTTGTCCTCCCCTGCCTCCCCCTTTCTGTTGCCTGACATTCAGAGCTGATGGTATGTGTTCCAGCACCCACTTAAAACCTGTAGTGACCTTGAAACTAGAAGCCATGATCTGAGAACGATAGACAGAAAGGTAGAGAAGCCTGGGTCCATAGTGGGGACTTTTGGTTTTTTATTTTAACTAGAACTTTTAGGTGAGAGAATTATTTAAGTCACGGTCTTTTCCTTTTTGAATTTTACCTGCAGCCAAACTTAAGTTTAATTGACAGTGACATTGAGGATCACTGTTTTGATTTTTAATCGTATAAATGTGTGGTTCTCCAGTACTGATTATTGATTGTCTGATTTTCAATGGGGCCAATCGGTAGGAGCAAGATCCTGAAGGAGGAATGGGTGAACGCTGGCATAAAGACAGAATGTGGCTCCAAAAGGGGACTTCTGGAGAAAATATCATCAGCAATGTTCTTACCAGCTGTGCCATCGTGGACAAGTCAGATAACAGCCTGACTTCAGGGCTGCGGTGGGGAACTGAGATCAATATTACATGATCTGGCTTAGTGCAATTACCCAGATAATGTTTGCTTGTTTCTTTCTACTGATTTACTTAAATAGGCATGGAGTGGTCCTGTCCCTTTGATACTGGGAAAATGAGACCTTTTTAAATTTAGACAAAGGCAGTGCCTCAGTTGCTACTAGTCACTAACTTGGTTCTGCACCCGGACACGCATTTATAAAACTACTCAGGTTTAGGGGAAAACAACATTGGGGTTTATTTAACAAACAGGAGAAGGCAAAATATTACTAAAATTAACAGAGGTAAAACAAAAGTTACTAAAGTTAACATATGGCCATTTACCTTACTTAAAACAATGTCCAGTCCTCTTTTAAGTCCCAAAAAGGTAATAATGTTCAGTCGTTTGAGTTCCCAGAAAAATAACAAAGATGGCGTTTTCCCGCCACTACTGAAATATACCTCCTCTTCCAGACAATAGGCCACATATTTAACTCGCTGTCTTCTTTCTTATGTTAATGATGGTTTCCCGCCACTGCTGATGTGGGCCCCAATTTCACAAGGACGTTTCTTTTCCAATATGTACCGATCAGACCATAGGACAAGTTCCAACCTCCAAGGACGACACAGGATGCAACTAAAAATGCTTTTAAAAACACCTTAGTGCTCACAGCAGCTACAGTGGCCAGACGGCCCATCAGACTGCACTCACACATTTTAAAAAGGTGCCCGCCTCGGGCCCCTGCCTTTTTCTTCGGCTACTTACAAAGCCTTCAAAGTCTCTGGCCCTAAGTCTTCATTCCCACATCGTGGCATCTCCTTCTTCTAGTTCTACATAATGGCGACTCTCTGTCTCTCCCTTCTGCACTCATTTTTTTTTTAAAAGAATTTTATTTATGTATACAAGCTGGGGTACAGGCCAGAGGCGAGGGGTGGCGAGAGGGTTCACCAGAGACAGAGTGGGGAGCAGAACAGGCAGATCAGAAAGACACTGCTGAGGGGAGCAGTGGGCGAGGCAGAGAGGTCTGCCGCACCCTGTGGGATTCTCCCTGGCCAGGCATCGAACTGGCATCACTCGCGGCCAACAGCTCCACAGCGCAGCGCTCAACCGCTACACCACTGGGGAGGCCCTCCGCACTCATTTTTAAATCGCCTAGCCCCTCCTTCCTGCCCCAAGTAAGTCTCAGCCTACCTGGCGGGGTTTCAGATCAACCGGCTGCAATTTACCTTTAACAGTAAACTCCTGTAGGGGGTGCCAGTTCACCGGACTTTGACTCAGTCCACTTACACCTTGGGGATCAAAAAATTGGTGAAAATATTTTTTCTTGCCTAGGTTTGCACGGTTTGACAAGTAAAAGAGTCACTATTTCTTTACGAGTGTTGCTTGTCCACCTCACACTTTGATCTCCTTTGTTTCTGTTTGTGGCTGATGACAGGTTTTGTTCCTGTCAGTATTCACCAGGCTCTGGGGGAAGTGGGATGAGAGAGGGTGGATACCACCCTTCTGCTTTCATTGCAGTGCACCCTGGCCTGTCTTGGCCCATAGCAGAGCAGATGGCTTTTCTTTTCCCCTGGGGATGATATGCTAAACACAATTACATGCAGCATTTGACAACAGAGCTGGTAATTTATGTGCTGCTGTAATGGAGAACAGAAGGGCAATCGAGATGAATATCAATGTGCCCTGAGAAGGTGCCACATTTCCCCATCCATTTCAGGAATCAGAGACTTGTTACAGAAAGGAGGCTTGTTAACTCACCGCTCACTTGGAGGATTAATATGAAACCAATCCATCTCCCATTAGAATGATGTACAGGGGAAATGCACTATCACCCCAGGAAGGTTTGTTGTTGGGATGGTGGGGTGTTAGCAGAGAGGGATGTAAGTCAATATTGGATTGTCAACTTGTAAATGTTTGATGAAATCATGAACCTGTAAGACCTTGAAAATGTTGAGTATTCCTCTTTGAATACTGGCTTTGTCATATACAGGTGCAGTATAAGAATACTATCTTATTAGGTTGTTCTGGGCTATTAAATTTGATAAATTGGGTAGAGAACCTGGAAGAGTTGCTGGACTGGAGAAAAAAGTAGGTGGTCAAAAATTCAGTCCCTTTCTCACTTATAATTGAAGGCCCTCACTATCAGCTTTTGGGAACATTTCTCTTTGCAAAGTTTTAATAGTGACAGAGGGGCAGACTTCCATTACATTGAAGGGTGGGCTACTACATTGTTTAGCTTCACCACAAGAAAGTTTGTTTTGAGGAACAGGTGTGTGTGTGTGTGTGTGTGTGTGTGTGCGCGCGCGCGCACGCGCGCGTGTGCAAATGTGGGTATGTGCGTGTGTAAATTCAAACACCTTACAATCTCTGTTTTTCATTGTCAATCATTAAAAAATACTATCGCCATACTTTTATCCTTTAAGTGTTGCCTCTTTTCCTACGGAGAGCGATACTCTGAGACCAGGTCATTTCTCCTCACTGGAGTGGACTTTGTGTGACCTTAATGGCAACCTGAAAAATAATCCAGATTCATCTATGTCTCAGCTCTTCTCTTAGAAGGATGAGAAATAGGGACTCAGACAGCTTTTTTTTCCCAAAAGAAAGAAACAATATTGTGAAACCACAGATAGATCTGGGCTGCTGTTCTTGTTTGGGGCCCATGAGTGGCCCTGTTGGTGGGTAGTACATAAATGCCAGCCCAGAAAAGAATTCTTCTCTTTGGAGAGAGTCCTCATAAAGAATCTATTCTCTTCTTCTCAATTCTTCTCTCACTGGCTTTCCAGAGCCCTTCACTGCTTTGTGCTCAGGCTTCTTTCTCTAGTCTCCTTTGACTCCTCACTTGGCTTTCTCCCTAATGTCCCCTGCAGATTGAGGTCTAGGTCTAGACCTAGGTCTAGGGATTTTCGGTTCTGTCCAAATGAACCACAGTTGTCCTCCAACCTCCAAGAGAGGTGAGAAATTGGGTTGATCTAGCTCTGCTGAAGGCCTAGAACACCCTTATTCCACTGGTGATAAAAATCTCCCCTCAAAATCCTCTGGGGTCATCCTAGAGGTAATAGAAAATAGGAAGCAGCAACAATTGTTGGACTTGAATTATTTTATGAGAAATTGGTCATTTAGGCTACATTCCATAAACCTGGGGAAAGTCAGTGTTCATTTGTGTTTCTTTTCATGGCTGCTTTGCCACAGTTATCACATAGCAGGTGCTTAGTCTCTGTTTGTAGCAAATAGAGAATTGAAAATCTCTGTGCTCAAATCCAATGGCTCGAAACCATGCTTTATCACTGGAACTGGAGCCTCCCCAAGCTCGTGTTCCATGGTTCCTGGGCTAAAACCAAGGCACTTGGACCCAGTGGCATTGTTCGTTGCCCAGAATCACTGAAACTCATTCTGGCTCATCTGGTGTGGCACTTACGGTCCTATAGGTATCAGTTATGTTCTCTACAGTCTATGAAGACACATGTTTGCCTGTCCTACTGATTTCAGTGGGTTGGGCATCCTATTGTAAACACAACAAGGAAACTCCTTCTTATTCATTTCATGTCTCCTGAGAGGTTTTTTTCCTGCAGAGGTTGTATTTTTCACCTCCCACACTTCCCAGCTGCTCCTCATCTAATTTCTTAGTATGATTGTTGTTCCTAACTGTCCTGTTGGCTTCCTCCACAATGCAATAGAACCTAAGAAACCGTGTGCTCGTTGGTCTTCAGTGCCTCACCTTCCCATCCTCATCATCCCCACTTTATCAAATGTCTAATTAGTCTTCTGGGAGTTATTGATGATTGGTTGGGCTGATCTATCCTGAATGTAGAAAAATTTTGAAAAATTTCTAAAGACAGTTACATGGTTGCAACATGCTTCTCTTATGCTTATGTTGTATTTTTTCCAGTCAATTGTGACCTAATCAGCCAAATCATTAATCAGTCAATTTGGATAACAGAGTTTTCCTGAGCTTCCTATGTAAGATCAGCCATGTAGTAAGGGCACTGAGAAAAACAGAAAAAGGAAGAGTCACAACTCCTGGTTTAAGGCACTTAAAATCCAATTGAAGAGAGAAGATGAACACTCATGTCCCTACAGAAAACCCTACAAGGCAGTTTTTAATTGATTGCTGCATTCTACGTGGGTGTGGGTGGTGTGTCATGGTGGGAACACTTGCCATAGAAAGGAAGTGTGGTGATATGAAGCCAGCATGGGTTTTAGAACTGGAGGAAACAAGCTTGAGTCCCAATTCCTTTTCTTACTGGTTGTGGGGCTTTAATTCCTTAATTTCAAGTAGCCAACACTTGAGGACTTTTGGTGCATATCACAGAACAGCAAAGTGTAATGGAATTGCAGGGGAAAGACAGGTGTGACGCCCACCCTTGAGTTGCAGTCTAAACAGAGGCCAAGGAGACAAAACAGCAGATGACAACATCCTCCTTATGTTGGCCCCAGCATGGATGAAGGGGTGTCTATGACTGTGAACATATGCCCCACCAGATTGATGGAGAGAAGAGATTTATTGTTATTTAGTGTTCAATTTGAATTAAAGGCTAGCCCATGTCTGCAGCGCCTACTGTATTTCAGGAGCAAGCAACTGATGATCATGTGTGAGTGCTGCCAGTAAATCAGCTTCTTTAAATCCATCATATAGACAATCATCTCCATGATCAGGTGTGATTATGCCCCTTTTTAGATAGAGGAGGAAGTTGACATTGAAAGAAGGGAAGTACATTGTTCAAGGTTAAAAGCTAGTAAGTTGGTGAAGCTCAGATTCTAACTCACACTGTTCAGATACCATCTCTAATTTTGCATAATCTTGCAGTCTTCACATGATTTCCTCTTTTGCAGATTTGGTATCTGATACCCATCTAGATTCAGTAATTTAAGTTGATCCTACCTGGCGCTGGGGTCCATTCAAAGTTGCATCAGTCTATTTTAAAACTTGAGATTGTTGCTATTCCATACTTAAGGAGTTGTGGGAAAATTTTTGGAAGTAAAAGAAATGGTTGCTGTGTATAAAAGACTGAACCCAGCAGTTTAAACTAAGGGGAATTCTCCTTATACAAAGCAGCCCTAAGATAATCCAAACTAGTGATTTTTAAAATGTTCTGTGAAATGGGTCAACTGGGAATCTTTAAAAAGTTGCAGATTTGTGATCCAGTGTCTGGAGTGGGGCCTGAACTTCTACATTTATACCAAGTGCTGGGTAATACTCTATTGGTCTATGAACCTACTTTGAGTAGCAAGAATCTAAAACAGACTTTCCAAACTTGGCACTATGGACATTGTGGTCAGATAAATCTTTGTTGTGGGGGACTGCCTTGTGCATTGTAGGATGTTTTGCAGCATCCTTGGTTAATTCCCACTAGATAACAGTAGCCATCCCTCCCCATGCCCTCCCCAGTGGGACATCCAACCAGTGTGACACCCAAGAAAATCTCCCAACATTGCCACATGCACCAGAGGGGTAAAGTGCCCTCAGGTAAGAACTATGGATCTAAACCAGTGGTTCCCAAACTTGTATGTATATTAAAATCTCATGGGGAGCTTTAATGCTCCAGGTGCCTGTGTCCTACTTGGCTGATTGCAGTTTACTTAACCTGGTTTGTGGCCCAGGATCAGAAATGTTCAAAAACTTCCTCAGGTGATTCTAATATTCAGACAAGTTTGGCAACCTCTGTCTAAGCTCAAACTCTGGACCAATCAGCTTCTTCCTCTTCTTCAGCTTTCAGGAAGGTGCCAGGCTTAATACTCCCTGTTGCCTGTGGCTGACCCAACACCTGGTCCTGGGAAAGGGAGATTGCAGCCTCACTCATCACACAGAGAGGCCAGTTCTGCACTGGCACAAATCCTTCAGTAAGGAAGAGCAGAAAGAAATTACACAGGGCTGGAATATACTTAGCCCCATCCATCATTCCATCTGACTGGGCTGCTTTGCATATGGAAGCACAATTTGTTTCAGTGTCCGAAAATCCCATTTTGAGCTGGTGGTCTCCCACAGGTGCTGTAAATGCCTTGGCCATGTTTTGACTCTCCTACCTTCCTCAAACCTTTGATAGAATGATCCTTTACTCCCTTTATACCCAGAGCCTACGATAATACTCTAATGCTTGTCTGAAGTCTGAACTAAGCAGGTGCTTAAAGGTAGAGAATCTTCACTAGGTAAGATCTTATCCAGTGGATTCTGGAAGGAACATACCTTTTTAGTTTTCATCTCAGCTAATTTTGTGTGTGTGTGTGTGTTGTAGAACTATGCTAAGGTTATTTGTATCTCATGCCAAGAACATCTTGCTGTCTGTTGTGACATGCTGTGAATGTGGACAAAACAAATCCACACTTGGGGCCTTGGATAGGAATTGCTCATTAGGGATTCACCCTTGTCAGATGAGCTTCTGCTTCTAGGGAAATTAGCAGAGGAAAGATACACTATCAGGGCTATTATTTTTACCATTTATTGCCCAACACCTACTTTTGCTTACTTTCCCCCAGTTGTATGGGAGAGAAGAGACTGAATTTCAATGGCTGGAATCATAGATGAGAGAAGAGCACACTCATCAGAAAATGTGCATGAAGCACAGTCCTGGGTGGTAGCCTGGTGCTGGTGGGGCTTTAGGGACAGGCAGCTTGAGCTAGATTCCCAAGTCCACTTTGCAATCAAGGTCACTAGCAAATAACTGAGCCTTAGTTTCCTTATTTCTAAAGAGCTTTTTGTGAAGATTACATGAGTTAATAAAATTAACACTTATTGAGCACTGATATGTATCAGAAGCATGTAGTAGCTCAACTAATTGCCTGAACAAATCCAGTGAGGTTGGTCTTGCCATCATCCCTCTCATTTCCCAGTTGGTTGAATTAAGGTTCAAAGAGACTGAGTAACTTACCTGCACCTATGTAGGGAGTAGCAAAGACAGGCAGTCTGATCCTAGAGCACATGATTTCAAGAATTCATACTCCTCTGCTAGCTACTGAGTGCTGGAAGTTGTTGCTGTTCCACAATTCCTATTACTGTTCCCCCTTTCTATTCTGTGCAACTTACTTATTTTCCTGATTATTGACTTTATCAGTGGTTTTGGTAAAGATGGAGGCAGGTTCAGTAGAAAGAAAATTAGTGTAGCTTTTGGATAGTAGAACAAAACTCTTAGAGAACCAGGCTAAAGTGAAAGACTGAATCTAACAGGATAGACTAGAGATATATTGAAAATCACTGCAAGAAGGAGCATCAAATAATTACCAAAAATGTGATCTAGGTTGAGAGCTAAATGTGAATGAACTGAGTACCTAGATTATAATAATCAGATTACAGAAATCCCAGCCAAACATGAGATGACTGTGGCTTGGCCATCTGTCTACTGTCCTCAGTTCTAGAATGCCCCATTCAAATTGGCATGTAGCTTACAACACAGTTTCTCAATTAAATGCATATATGTTCACCAATACTTTTTTTTTTAAATCCAGGTTAATAAATTCAAAGGCATCATCTGATTTGGAGTTTGAAGTTCCTTTAGTTGATCCACTGATAGTTGAGATAATGCCCATTAAAATGGCGACCATACAGTCTCAATAACCATTTCTTGAGAGCCTGTTACATACTCACTAAATGTTTATATGCATAACTTAATTTAGTTATCATGATACTTTAGGGGGGGGGGTGAGGTCCTTGTATTGCTTTTCTTTTATAGATGTAGAAACAAGCCCAGAAGGATTATATAATTTACCCAAGTTATATGTTTAGTAAAAGGAACTGAGATATAAAAGGAATAAACTCCAGAAAGGATGTTTTAGGAAGAATTGGCTGACTGAGGGCCTTGAATGATCCACAGATTGGTTAATGGGCCCCTGGACAGCAGGACGCTGGCACTGCTGGGAGCGCTGAGTGCCCGCCATGGCCAAGGCCCAGGAGACTGCTTTACAACGTGTTTCTGAAAGTGTTTCTATGCATCTTGGCACATCCCATTGCTGCCTGAGATAGATTTTCTATCCCAAAGTGTGACAGCCTCTCCTAAGTGTTACTGTCACTGGCTTAGTGATAAAAAGGGTGATTTCCATAGTTTTCCCAGCATGCAGAAGATGAGATAGTGTCACATGCAATAAAGCTCAGAAAGGCCATAATATCCCAAGGTTCTGCCTCATCATTCTTTTAGTTCATCTAAACAAGTTCAGATCTGCTCCCATTTTGCATTTATCAGAACACGACTTGGAGGCGAAAATACAGCTGCGGTAGTTTTTAGCAGGTTCCCCTGCATTTTGCCAAAAAAGCTTAAGGGACCCAGAGGATCACTGCATTCTGGATCACCCCTGGTTTAGTTACAAATGCTGAGCTACTTTTTTTCTGTAAAAATAGTGTTTTGTTCTCAGCTCTGAGAGACTTGTGATTTTTTTTGACTCAGGCTTTAGGCAAAAAGAATATTCGTATTTGCCTGGCAAGTTCTCCCTGTTCTACGTAGGGTTTCTGGGGTGTACTCTGCTGCACCCTATTTGCCCCTCTCATGGTATATTGGGAAGATTTCCAAGCTTGGTCACCAACTCACCTTTGATTTTGGGCAAAATCACTCTTGGAAAGTTAAATTACTTAATATTCCTGGGTCTTTGCTTTGTCACTGGAAAATTAGGAATTTCATTCCTTCAACCACAATTTTTAATTACTTCCTGTGTTTTGAGTTCTTTAGGGTCAAGCACCAGAGATTTGTATGCTAGTTAGCAAATCCAGATGTGGCCCCAGCCCCTGGAAATCTCATGGACCGAAGGGCTTGTAGTGGGTGACACCCCAGTGCTTGTCAGGGTTTCACATTCATTGACTTACTTGTGCCTCATTACCTCACAAGGCAGGCATTAGCACCTTCATTGAAGAGATGATGGTTGAGGCACTGGGCTGGAAGTGACTCTCCCAGCCTCAAATAGCAAGTGAACTGTAAACTGGAACTCAGACCTGTTTCTGCCTGCTTCCCAGTCCAATTCTCCAACCTCTGATTTGCTAGCTTAAGGGACAGGAAGCTGATGTTTACTAAAACCTATCTAATTATGTCACCTTATTCAGTCTCATATCAGTTAACACCTCCACTTTGTGAATGAAGAATCTCAGACTCAGAAATTCTCAGGGACTTACAGGTCCCATGGCCGGTGGAAACAGGAGGTCACTCAGGCTTCTCGCAGAGTCTCCAGAGCTCGCTGTAGGGTCTGAGACCCTCTTAGCTCTGCCTCCCTAAGCTGGAACCAAATATCACTGTGTGCTGTTGACTTCAATTTACTTATCTTCCTGTGTCTCATTCACCCATCCTAGAACCCTCATCTCTTCTGACTTGGTTACCTGCTTCTTCTCCAAAGTAAGAACATAGTAGGTGCTTAGTATCTCTGATTAAATGAATGACTACGAATGATCATCTTTCATAAATCTGGGCCCACCTCTGTGTCAGATGTTCTATTTTTTAGTCTGAAAAGTGAAACTATATACCAACAGTTCCTCTTGAGCTAGAATGATAAGAAAAAGGTAACCGACCTCTCAGAAGACATTTAAAAGATGTCCCAGTCAGTGGAGCTCAGAAGTTCCATTTCTCTGTGAGGCTTTGATTGCAGGGTTACCAGCAGTAGGTGCTAGTTGAAATAAGACAAATACCAGCTGCACAGCAAAGGTGCATTTGTATTGTTAAGCAGCTTAGCAGACATTGCTAGGCAATTTGGTTGGACTTCTCTCACTCCTTACCAGCCCTGTGCACAACTGGATGATTGCAGTAGCATCTTATTCACTCAGAGAAAGCCTGTGCTCCGTAGGACCCCCCTTTGCAGGGCGTAAGCCAAGAATTCTGGGCACTGATCTGTGGTCACCGAAAGCAGTGAGGAGTGGCCATGGCATTGCAGGGGCCTTGGAAGCTGAGGCCAAGCAGGCGGGAGTCTCCATCTGCAGCATGAATCATTTGCAGGTTGATTTTTCATTGAAGAACAGCCATCATCAACTCCTAGCTCCACGATTTCACCTCTCCGCGTATACTCCCAAGTTTAGGAGAAAAATAATACTAAGAGCACAGGAACAGTGCCCTTCCTTAACAGTAGTAGACTGTGCTCTTGACATACAAACTCTGGAATCTTGGTTTCCTGGGGTATATGGGTTTCCTGAGCTTCACAGCTGTTGGCAGAGATGACCAAGTATTTGTTTCATTTAATTGTGCAGTCCAGATTCTTACTGCCCACTGACAGCTCATAAAAGGAAGCTGCACCTGCACTTATTAAAAGAGACAGAAGGGGGCCTCCCTGGTGGTGCAGCGGTTAAATGCTGCTGTGCTGTGGAGCTGTCGGCAGCGGTGACTGGAGTTCGATGCCCCGCCGGAGAGAATCCCACATGGCGCGGCAGACCTTTCCTGCCTTGCCCGCTGCTCCCCTCAGCAGTGTATTTCTGATCTGCCTGTTCTGCTACCCGCTCTGCCTCTGGTGAACCCTTTCGCCGCCCCACGCCTCTGGCCTGTACCCCAGCTTGTATGTATAAATAAAAAATAAATCTTTTAAAAAAAAAAGAGACAGAAGGAAAATTCCAGGTTTCAGTGCCTTAACAGCCAGGTACAGGGCTGGATTCTTAGCAGAAGCTAAAAGCAGGCTAACTGGAGAACAGTGCTTAGTGACTGGTGAGTGGAGAGGTAAGTGGACACTGAAGGATTTTACTGAGTACCTGAAAGTGACTTAGAAGCAGTCATAATTTAACCTTGCGCCCTTTGGATATTGCAGTCATCACAGAAATATTGTAAGGCAGGCATTGTAATTACCATTTCCCAGATCACAAATGAATACCCTAAACATAGTAACTTGCCTTTGGAAGCTTGATAGCGGAGCCTGGACACAAACCCTGGTCACCTGCGATTCCAGATCCACTGTCTACATCCTCATGAAGACATCACCAGGTGTCTCTCAAGTCAGATGCAAGATTTTCCTTAGAATTGGTCCTTTTCCAATTTTCTCCAACTCAATATCACCACTATCCATTTTGAGAATTACCCTTGAGACAGCCTCCCCTTTCCTCTTCCTGAATATCACCAAGTTATCTCACTTCTAAATTTATCTTGAATTTTCCTTCTCTATCATCATCCTGTTCCAACTTTCTCATCTGAGCTATCAAAATAGACTTCTAATTGTATCTCCCTTCCTCCAGTCTGTTCCTGTTCTGTTTGTCCCCATCCATTTTACACAGCCAAATAATGTTTCCCTTGCTTATTCAACAAGGGTATCTATTCAGTGCTTGCTATGTCCTAGGTAAAATACCATTAATACGGGACATGTATTGGTGAATGGAACAAGTAAATTTCCTGATCCCATGCATGTGGATAATTAGAATCAATAATAGAATTTGAAATGTTATAAAGAAAATAAAGCTGGGGCTAAGTAGTGACAGGGTGCTTTCTTCTATAAAATGATCAAGAAAAGCCTTTTTGGTGAACCAATATTTGAGCAAAAACTGAATGATATGAAGGTATGACTCACACCACATATCTGGAAATAGAACATTTCAGTCAGAGCAAATAGTAAGGGCCAGAATGGATCTCATATATACACTTAAATGTTTTTATATTTTGAAAAAAATACATGTATAATGTATACAATAATAAGTGTGAGTTTTTCCCCTCGCTACTACCAGTTTCTTGTATATCCTTCCAAAGGTGTTCCATTCATTCATCATCAAGCACATTTATATGTGTGTGACTCCCTATTTTCTAGAAATGTATGAATCACTGTCTTCTAAAAACACTTATTCTAAAACATCCCTTTCCAAAAGCATTTCGCATTGGATAGAGTTGTCTGCATTTCTCACAGAGATTAAGAGGTCCTTCAGCTTCTGGTTTCAACTCGTGCCTTTGGCTCATGCCGGATTCCCCTTGCTCACTGTGTCCTAGCCACATGGGTCTACTTTCAGTTCTTGGACATTTTCCCCGCTATAACAGAAACTTTGGGCACACTGTTTCCTCTGTTTGGAATGTTCTTTCTCTCAGCCTCTCAATATAGACATAGTTTAGACCTAGAGTCCTTGATTGTCTTTGATAAGTACTTCCTCATTAAACATCAATCCCGCTTCTTTTCACATTCACCCCAATGCTGTTAAATTGCCTTGCTTCAGTCACCCTGGCTTCTTTTGGTTTTACAATTGCATCATACACATTCTTTTGTCTTGGCTGTCTCCTCTGAGCCTGGGATGCTCTTCCCTGTGACCTTCTCATGGCTGACATTGCCAGGCTCTCGGTTGAACTATTTCAGAGAGGCCATCCATGGGCACCTCACCTAAGTGCCCACCTGGTCTGCCTTTCTCCTATCACTCTATTTTTATTCTCTGCTGATACTTTTCTTGATTGATGGACTTGACATATCTTCCCACTGCACCCCAATGTAAGCTCTGAGAGAGAAGAAAATTGTCTGTCTTCTTCATCTGGTATTCTTAGCGCCTGGAGCACAAGATTGGTGCCTAGTGTCTGCTAAGCGAATAAATGTATTATATATCATGGTATTTCTGCTAATTATATACCCACTCGCCCTCATTGAATCAGAATCTGTGACAGTGGGGCCCCTGTGGCTGTATATTTTATAAGCTCCCCAGTAGATTCTGATACTCAGCATGGCTGAGAAGAATTGGGGTAGATGACCTATAATTGTGCTGCCTACTGAAATAGAATGCCAGTCATATATGTAATTTAAAATCTTTTAGTAGTAACAATAAAAAGTAAAAAATAGAATAAACTAATTTTTATTTTTATTTTTTTACTTTTAAAAGATTTATTTGTTTACGCATACAAGCTAGAGTGTAGAACAGAGGTGTGGGGTGGTGAGAGGATTCACCAGAGACAGAGTGGGGAGCAGAAAAGGCAAATTAACTGAAGTACACTGCTGAGGGGAGCAGCAGGTGAGGCAGGAGAGGTCTGCTGTGCCATGTGGGAATCTCCCTGGCCGGGGATCAAACTCGTGCTGCAGTGGCTGTGGACAGCTTCATAGTGCTGCGCTTAACCTGTTGCACCACCAGGGAGGCCCCGAAATAAATTTGTATAATATATTTTCTTTCATCCAACACATAAAACATATTTTTTCTTTATTTATTGTTATTTATATCTTTTACATTTTGTATTCCCCTTGAGTAACCCACCACCAATTCACCTGTGACCCATCTCTGTAGTCCCTTGTGTCCTTTTCTACTCCATTTTGTGCCCTTATCCTCCCCCTCCCTCACTTTCTCTTATTTGGTTACCCTATATTCCTGTTATAATTGAAACCATTCAATATTTTTTTTTCTTTCTGGCTTATTTTGCGGAGCATGATTCCGCCTAGTTCCATCCATGTCGCTGCAAATTGCATGTGTTTATCTGCTTTGAATGCTGAATAGTATTCCATTGTGTATATGTACCACATCTTCTTGATCCAGTCATCTATTTTTGGACATCTGAGTTGTTTCCATACCTTTGCTATTGTAAACAGTGCTGCAATGAACATACGGGTGCATGTATCCTTTTGGATTAGTGTTGTTGTGTCCTTTGAGTAGAGTCTCAAAAGTGTTATTGCTGGGTTATATGGAAGCTCCATTTTTAGCAGTTTGAGGAATTGCCATGCAGCTTTCCATAGAGGTTGGACCAGTTTGCATTCCCACCAGCAGTGTAAAAGAGTTCCTTTTTCTCCACATCCTTTCCAGCATTTGTTGTTGCCCGTATTTTTAATGCGTGTCATCCTTACAGGTGTAAGGTGGCATCTCATTGTGGTTTTGATTTACATTTCACTGATTGTGAGTGATGTTTAACATTTTTTCATGTACCTGTTGGCCATTTGCTTTTCTTCTTTGGAGAAGTGTCTTTTTAGCTCTTCTGCCCATTTTTTGACTGGATTTTTGGCTTTGTTTTTGTTGAGTTGTGTGAGCTCCTTGTAGATTGTTGTTATCAATCCTTTGTCAGTTGTATTGTGTGCAAAGATCTTCTCCTACTTAGTATGGTGTCTGCTAGTTTTGATTAATGTCTCTTTCGCTGTACAGAAGATTTTTATTTTGAGGTAATCCTATTTGTTTATCTTGTCCTTCACTTCCTTCGCTTTGGGTGAATGTTCCTTTAAAGATTTTGTTGAAATGTATGTCGTGTAGAGTTTTACCTGTATTTTCTTCTATAAATTTTATGGTTTCAGGTCTTACTTCCAGGTCTTTTATCCATTTGGAGTTGGCTTTTTTGCAGGGTGTGAGGTAGTAGTCTAGCTTCATTTTTTGCTTGTAGCTGTCCAGTCTTCCCAGCGCCATTTATTGAATAGACTGTCCTTGTTCCACTGCATTTTCTTTGCTTCTTTGTCAAAGATTAGTTGTTCATAGGTATGCGGCTTTATTTCTGAGTATTCTATTTGGACCATTGGTCTTTGTGTCTGTTTTTGTTACAGTACCATGCTGTTTTAATTATTAAGGCTTCGTAGTACAGTTTGAAATCAGGGAGTGAAATCCCTCCATTTTCTTTCTTTTTAGTCAGGAGGGCTTTAGCTATGCGTGGTTTTTTTTTGTGGTTCCATATGAATTTCATCAGTATTTGATCTATTTCTTTGAAGAATGTCATTGAGATTTTTATTGGAATAGCATTGAATCTGTAAATTGCTTTTGGTAGGAATGCCATTTTGATAATGTTAATTCTTCCAATCCATGAGCAGGGGATGTCTTTCCATTTTCTTGTGTCTTCTTCTATTTCTTTCGACAGTGTTTTATAGTTTTCTTTGTATAAGTCCTTTATGTCTTTTGTTAGATTTATTCCCAGATATTTGATTTTTTTTGCTTTCAATTTTGAAGGGGATGGGTCTCTTAATTTCTTTTTCTTAGACTGGGTGTTTGCCACTGATTTTTGTTCATTACTTTTGTATCCTGCTACTTTACTGAACTGGTCTATAATTTTGAGTAGTTATTCTATGGAGTTTTTAGGGTTTTCTATATATGTTATCGTATCTTCTGCAAATAGGGACAGTTTAATTTCTTCTTTCCCTATTTGGACCTCTTGAATGTCTTTCTCTTGTCTTATTGCTCTGGCTAGGACTTTCCATATTATATTGAAGAGCAATGGTGAGAGTGAACATCCTTGTCTTGTGCCTGATCTCAGTGGAAAGGCTTTCAGCTTCTCACCGTTGAGGATGATATTGGCTGTGGGTTTGTCGTATATGGCTTTTATTATGTTGAGGTATGTTCCTTTATCCCAATGATTTCAAAGGCGTTTATCATAAATGGATGTTGCACTTGGTCGAATGCTTTCTCAGCATCTATTGATATGATCATATGGTCTTTATTTTTCCTTTCATTGATGTGGTGGATTACATTGATTGATTTTCGGATGTTGAACCATCCTTGTGTCCCTGGAATAAATCCCACTTGGCCATGGTGTATTATCTTTTGGATGAATTGTTGGATCTTGTTGGCTAAGATTTTGTTAAGTATTTTTACATCAGTGTTCATTGGAGAGATTGGTCTGTAGTTTTGTTTTTGTGTGTTATCTTTTTTGGTTTTGGTATTAGTGTAATGTTTGCGTCATAGAATGTGTTTGGTAGTACTCCTTCCTTCTCGATTTTTTGAAAGAGCTTGTGTAATATAGGGACTATTTCGTTTTTGAAGGTTTGGTAGAATTCATTTGTGAAACCATCTGGTTCTGGGCTTTTGTTTTTGGGGAGGTTTTTGATTACTGTTTCAATTTTGCTGCTTGTAATTGGTCTGTTTAGGTGTTCTATACTTTATTTAGTTTTGGGTGATTGTATAGTTCTAGGAATTTGTCCATTTCCTCTAGGTTGTGGAACTTGTTTCCGTATAGCTGTTCATAGTAATCTCTGATTATTCTTTTGATTTTTGCTGTGTTCGTTGTAATTTCTCCTTTTTCATTTATGATCCTATTTATTTGTGTTTTCTCCTGTTTTTTTCTTTGTAAGGCTGGCTAGTGGTTTGTCTATTTTGTTTATTTTTTCAAGGACCCAGCTTTTGGTGATCTTCTGGATTGTTTTTTTGATTGCCATTTCTTTCATTTCTGCTTTGATTTTTATTATTTCCTTTCTTAAACTAACTTTTGAGTTTTTTTGTTGTTCTTTTTCTAGTTCTTTGAGATGGTGAGATTAGATTGTTTCTTTGGGTTGTTTCTTGTTTCCTTATGTGAGCCTGTAATGCTATATATTTTCCTCTTATTACTGCTTTTGCTGTGTCCCAGACATTCTGGAAAGTTGTGTCCTCATTGTCATTCATTTCTAGATAGTTTTTAATTTCTTTGATCTCTTCATTAATCCAGTGGTCTTCTAGTAATGTGGGTTTCAGTCTCCATGAAGAGGGTTCCTTTTTTCTTTCCATGGCTTATTTCTAGTTTAACTCCTTTATGATCAGAGAAGAAGGCTGGTATGATTTTGATCTTAGTGTATCTGTTGAGGTTTGTTTTGTGACCTAATTTGTGATCGATCCTGGAGTATGTTGCATGTGCACTTGAGAAAAATGTGTATTCAGTTTTTCGGGGGTGTAGTGACCGACAGATAGCTGTTAATCTCATGTGGTCAATTTTTGTTTCCTTTTTTATGTTTGGGAAGTTCTCTTCAATTATCTCCTCGAAATGTTTCTGTGTTCCTTTGTCTCTCTCCTCTCCTTCTGGGAGTCCTATGACTCTGATGTTTCCTTTTTTCGTGATGTCAGATAGTTCTTGAAGCATTTCCTCATTCTTTTTCCTTCGTTTTTCACTTTCCTTTTCTGTCTTGACTCTTTCTATGTTTGTATCTTTGAGAGTGCTTATTCTACCTTCCATTTCTTCTATTCTGTCTCCATGGCTTTTCCTAGCGTTCTTGAGCTCCTCTACTAATGTTTATAAATCCTCCATTTCCTTCAATTTCTTCTTTATGGATTCAGTCTCATTCTTCAGTTCTTCGTTTATATTCCTCAGTTCTTCGTTTATGTTTCTTTCCTTCTCTACTTTTTCATTTAATTCCATCATTTTTTTTTGTTATGGCTATTTTGAATTCTTTATCTGTTAGGGATATGTAATCTTCTATATTCATTTTATTGGGTTCTGGAGAAGGATTTTCTTTCTGTGGTATATTGTTTTCAGAGTCATTTGTAACTTTTTTCCTTCCCATTGTTGGCCTTCTGCTTTACTCTGATCATAGCATTCCTGTGCCACTGGTACCACAGGCAAGACTCCTGGTTTCACTTGCTGAGGAGTGTTTGTGGTTTCCCAGTGCCTGAGTTGCTGTGGCTGTGGCTGGGTGTTGTCCGGATCTTCTTTTTTCTCTGTTGAACTTCTATGTCTCTCGTGGCGTGTCTCCAGTGTGTTTCCGGGTCTGAGTGGAATTAGGGGAGAAGGGGTAAAAAAAGGGGGGGGGTATTGCATAGGTTTAGAAGATGAGAGGAATAATAGGGGGTTTGGTAGTGGGAGTGGGAGAGGGGGAGGTGGGGGAATCTAGTGGATGGAGGAGAGAGAAAGAGGAAAGAAGAAAAGAGAAAAGAAAAAAAAAGGAGTAATGATGGTAATGGCTGGGGGATAGAGGGGTTGAGAGGACCAAAGATAGTGGAGGGTGAGATAGATAGATAGTAGACCACCAGTCAGTCAGAGAACAAATAAATACATGGGCAGATCATGGTAAGCTGTCTTCACCAGGTTTTGGTGGTTCCTGTTGGATTTCTTCTCTGGTCAGATGGAGTGTTAGGGCTTAGATTTACTCTCCTGTCTGACTCCCAGGACAGAAAGCAGCGATCATATTCTGCCATCTCCTAGACATCCAGCTCAATTTCTAAGTGAAGGACCTGTCTCCCTGGTCTCATCTAAGGAACAAAATCCACAAGTAGGCACAGCTACACTGGTCTCATGAAGAAGGAAGAAGCTGCATCAACAACAGATTTGCCTCCTGCAAATCTGTAACCACATCTGTCTCAATCAGACCAGTGCAACTTCTTTACCTGTCTCTCTGCTCCTTGTGCCTCTTCTGGCTCTCCATCATGCTTTCTTCATTTTCCTCAAAAATATTTCAACACGTCATACAGATAAAAGTTATCAGTGAGATATTTTACACCCTTTTCTCTTTAATGTTTGCAGAATCCGTGTGTAGTAAATACTTAACAGCACATTGCAATTTAGACTAGTCATATTTTACGAACTGAGTAGCCACGTGGAACTGGGGATCCTGTGCTAGATAGTACAGAACCATAGATCCCTTCTGGCTCTGGCATGTGACAGCTGATTCTGAGCACAGCTAGGAGACCTCTAATTTTGAAAACCAAAGCAGTTCAGCATGTACTGGGAATCATCTTTCTTATTCTTATTAACATCCTGTGTTTTCCCAAGATCTGCTTTCTCTTGGCTCTAGATTCATTTCTTTGAGCTGACTGTTGATAACTGAGAATCCCCACCTTGGATAAAAGCTATCTTGCTAATCTGTGGGGAAGTTTTTCTTTGGTAAATATGACACCAGATCTGATTTTTAGCCAGTGGATGTCACTGTTTACTCAAGGAGGGTCCTCAGAGGAGATAATCTAATCCAGGGACAAATGCAAAAACAGCAGCAATATCTCTTCTTTTGTTGATAATTTGGAAATGTCAGATTTTTAGGAAGGACACTGCAGGTGGTCAGTTCTGGTTTACCAGTTTCATCTAGAGTTGTTCATTGGTCTTGGATATTTGAAGTCTCATTTAATAAAAGGCATTATCCAAAATGGCAAGACAATCAGCAACAAAGTTAATTGCAGTCAAAAACTCCCTGAATGGATCCTTTACAAAGAGGAAATCTGTATTTCTATAAATTGAGTTCACCAACAGTCAGCGTGGAGCCAATTCTGGCCGACAGCTGTGTGACCCACAGAGTGTTTGGAAAACAGTTGAGCTAACATTTACATTGGAGGGGATTTCATACAAACATGTATATTTCTGGCTTTGCCTGAAATGTTAGAAGATCTGACCACATTAGACTCATACCCTGCAAGGCCACAACTTGAATGACAATTAGCTGCTGCTTTAAATCATTATCCCTTTTTCATTGAGAATGTCCTCATCATTCTCAAGTAACTCCTCCAACAAACAAATAAACAAACAGTCACTTCACTTTTTCAAGTTGGCAGTCCAAAACCTTTGTTGTTGTATGTATTTTTAAATTATTATTATTTATATCTTTTACATTATTGTGTATTCCCCATAGGTTACGCACCACTGATTCACTTGTGAACCATCACCATAGTCTCGTGTGCTCTTTTCTCCCCCTTTTTGAGCCCTTTTCCTCCCCCTCCCTTGCTGAATGTCTCTCTCCTATTTGGTTCCCCTTTATTCCTGTCATAAGTGAAACCGTTCGATGTTTTTCTCTCTTTCTGGCTTATTTCACTGAACATATCCCTTCTAGCTCCATCCATGTTGCTGCGAATTGCCTGTGTTTATCTTCTTTGAATGCTGAAGAGTATTCCATTGTGTATATGTATCACATCTTCTTGATCCAATCATCTATTTTTGGGCTTCTGTGTTGTTTCCATAACTTAGTTATTGTAAACAGTGCTGCAATAAATATAGAGGTTCATGCATTTTTTTGGATTAATGTTTTTGTGTCCTTTGGGTAGATTCCCAGAAGTGGTATGACTGGGTGATATGGTAGCTCCATTTTTATTAGTTTGAGGAACCTCCATACAGCTTTCCATAATGGTTGGACCAGTATGCATTCCCACCAGCAGTGTAGGAGAGTTCCTTTTTCTCCATATCCTTGCCAATATTTGTTGTTTCCTGTTTTTTTTTTTTAATATGTGCTATTCTTGCTGGTATAAGGTGACTTCTCATTGTGGTTTTTATTTGCATTTCCCTGATTATGAGGGATGTTGAACATTTTTTCATATGTCTGTTGGCCATTTGCTTTTCTTCCTTGGAGAAGTGTCTTTTAAGTTCTTCTGCCCATTTTTTGACTGGATTTCTTGGAGTAAAAACATATATACAAGTATTAACTGCTCTTGCAGGCATCTGAAGGATGGAATTATTTGGAAGCAAAGACAGTGTGAAATTTTTGGGAAGAGATTTTTCCAGCTTTAGGTTTGAAGCTAGAAAATTCTTGACTCAGGGTAGAACTAGGTGGTTTGCTTCTTGGACCTGGCTCTTGAAGATTATAGGTGTCCCTGGTAGACAAGAACAATCCACTGCAGCCCAGGCTATGAGAGATGGAAGAATAATGGGCTAAAGAAAGTTGGATCTTTGATGCCACCTGTAGGGGAGGAGGGGGACATGGGAAGGGGAAAGGACAGGAGTTGAGGACTGACCTCACTGAACTCTGAGAGTGAGTAGCAAACTGGGGCTCCTCTTTCACCTAAGGCAGTAGTCATGATTAAACTTGAGTGAGCACCAGAATCAACCAAAGGGCTTTTTAATCACATACTGGGCCCAACTCCTAGAACTTCAGATTCAATAGGTTTAGGAAAGGGCTTGAGAATTCACATTCCTAACAAAGTCTCAGATGCTGCTGAGCTGCTGAAACTGAACCTATATGTAAGATCCAAGAGCCAGGACATTACTAAAGGCAGAGGACAATAAATTTGTGCACAAACAACGGTTTTTACTCTTTTGTGATCACTATGTTAGAGATACTTCTCAAGAAAAAAGACAAAATACCAGTGGGTGGCCTCTAACTCTGGCGTTGATTACCTGACAGTGGATGAAATGACCTTTTCTTAAAAGAAAAACAAGTCAGCAACCACAGATCTGCCTTCTTCTGGTGCTGAAGCACTGTGCAGGCGGGGAGAGGAGCTTTGGAGCAGCAAGAACTGACATTTACTGAGCACTTGCTGTGTGCCAGGTGCTCTGTTAATATGCTTACCTGCATTATCTCATTCAATTCTCAAACTACTCCAGGACATATATATTCTCTATGTATTTCCATTTAGACTTAAGGGAACTGCCTCAGGGTTGTTAAGTAATGTTCCCAAAGCCACACCCCCCAGGTGTAGTGGAGAGGGTTTGAGTCGGGCTCTTTGGACTCCACTGCTGGTGCTCTGAACCACTGACACTGAAGCTGGAAGGGGGCTTGAAGTGTAAGGCTGCCACTTGGAAGCTATGGGAAAAGACAACTTATTTTACTTTTTTGGGTCTTTAGCTTTGTCTGCTGCAAAATGGAAATACTACCAATTGGAAATACTACCAGTTCTTATTGTAAAAATCAAATAATGTAAAGTCTATATCATCATCTACATCCTTGTCTCAAAAAGGGTTAATATGCTTCCACCCTTCCATCGTTGTGTCCTGTGAGTTCCTTAGCAATTTGCCCTATACCTCAAAACACTCATTCACCCAGCACTTATTATGCACCTATTATATGCAGCGTGAACAATCAGACCTGGTCCCTGCAGTGGTGGCAGGAAAGAACTACAGATTCCTTCTGGCTGTCAGCGCTGCATCCAACCATGGCGCTCTCTGCAGAGGTTCACAAACCCCCACTTCCCTTATACTCTTTGAGGCAATAGACTACTTGCTCCTTTATAGCCATCTATTTTAGAAATCAAACTCCTCATTTAAGCAGGTTCTACATTCTAAGGATTCTACCTGAAGAATGTTGAATCTTCATGATTCTTGTCCGATTTAGGTTGTTTCTCACCTGAATTCTCTCTGCCTCCTCAACGGAAATCTCCTTTTTTGCCTATCTTAATCCTTTCAGTGGCTCCATGGGGCTGCCAGAACAAGTGTTCTAAATGCGCACTGAGCCCTTTGCTGCCTGCTCCAGGCTCTGTAGCATCTCCTTCCTGCACAGGTCCATGTCCAGTCCCAGGGATGGCCAGCCTGCCCCCTGCTCTGGCCTCCTGGTGTCATCCTCCCCCTTCTCCAGCAAATGCAACCCCTGGGCATCCTCCTTTCACTCTACTGGCCTGTGTCCCTGTGCATTTGCTCAGGACATGCTGCTGGGATAACCGCCCACTCCCTTACTTGTTTGACTCTTGCTCAATTTTTCTGACCCAGTTCATGAAAGTGCTTTCTCAGAAAACTGTTCCTGCTCCCCAGTTTGGGGCATATTCCTCTTCTACTGTCCCATAGTCCTTGCTTAACAGCTTTTCAGCAACTGTTTCTTCCCCTGGATTGGAAGCTCCAGACATGTCTATTAGTTTCCAGCTTGGGAGGAACCAGCCATAACCTGGACCTAAGAGCTGGGAGTGTAAAAGTGGGCTGGGTACCTAGTGGGGTTGGGTGGAGTCCTCGCCCGTGAGGAATGCGCTGTCCAGAGCTGTCCCATTTGCAGCACCATGTGCCTGTGAGCGTGATGGGCTCTGCATGAAGGGTCTCTGGGATGACCTTTGGAGCCACAGGGTTCAGAGGCTTAAATAGCTATAGAAGTCAGCGTCTTTATTTCATGACCTTTCTCTCTCACATTTCTCCTCTTAAAATGCCATTTCTATTGTGCCACCTGGAGACATATGACCGGGGGCTTGGCCTATTCAGAGACCTGGTTTTCAATCAGAGGGAGACAGAGCAGATCCTGATTCCCAGCTGGACACCTTTGGACAGCAGCGTATATGGACTTTGGTCTAGGACTGTCCCGCAATGCCCCTTGTTCTGTCATTTCCTGTCTGCTTTGCCTGTGTGCTGGTGTTTCTCTTCCACCACCTCTTTCTGTGCACAGACCATTAATTAAACCAGGACCTTTGTTTCCTGAACCCCTTTTTCCCTTTCCTTCTCTCACCAGACATCGGAACTGTCCCTTTGTGGCTCAGTGGACATGGGCATAGCATCACGACAGGTCGGGGTCAAAGGCAGCCAAAGTTGGCGAATGTTGCAGTCCTTAGCAGGGCCCCTGGTTTCTCATCCCTGTTGCAGGCTCTGAAGTTGTGCCGAAGAGGGGAGAACTTTCTGGTTTTCAGACACCTGAGAAATGTTGGTATAGTTGTCTGAGAGGGGTTTCCATCTCCACAATGTGGTAAAAATGGCCCTGGACTCCTTGTAGGGAAATCAGGGAGGGTCATGGGAATGAACTCTGTTTCTTGAAATGAGACATTTTCTTTTCCTCTGAAAGCAGCTCCTGCTGTTTCTAGCCTGTTAACAGTACCGAAGATGACACTTATTATACAATGAATCAGCTTCCAAACACACTTTTCCATTTCTCACTTAGTCTGATTCCTTATCAACCTGTGAAGTGGGATGGGGTGAAAAGGACAAGCAATGTGCTTTGTCTTTTTCATATGACGAAACTGAGGTAGAGGATGGTGAAGTGGCACCAAGGAGGTGATCATCTTTATACTTGCCAAGTACTCTGCAGAGATTTGCATATAACTGGTGGCATTTTATTCTTTCTTTAAAAATAATTTTATTTTCTGGGCCTCCCTGGTGGCACAGTGGTTAAGCGCTGTGCTGTGGAGCTGTCGGCAGCAGTGATGCGAGTTCGACGCCCTGCTGGGGAGATTCCCACATGGCACGGTAGACCTCTCCTGTCTTGCCTGCTGCTCCCCTCAGCAGTGTGTTTTGGTTGATCTGCCTGTTCTGCTCCCCACTCTGTCTCTGGTGAACCCTCTTGCTGCCCCACGCCTCTGGCCTGTACCCCAGTTTGTATGCATAAATAAATAAATATTAAAAAATAATTTTATTTTTTATGTATTTTACATCATTCTTCCTTCTTGTACATTGCATGCTTTCTCCTTTTAGGTGCTGTCCCCATACAATTTCCATCACCAATTCACCCGTGCACCATCATCAAAGTCCCTTGTGTTCTTCCCTCCGCTGTTTTGCTACCTCTCCTTGCCCCTCCCCTGCAGAGTGTCTCTGGTTAATAGTTGCTCATTAATTTTGTTTTTTTAATTTATTGTAATCATTTTTCCTGATCCCTTATTTTGTTCCCTTACATTCTTGCTATAAGTGAAACCATCCAATATTTTCTTTTTATTTCTGCCTTATTTCACTGAGCATAATCCCTTCCAGCTCCAAGTGTGTTGTTGCAAATGGCATAAGTTTATATTTTTTGATTGCTGACTAGTATTCCATTATGTATGTATACCACATCTTTTTGATCCAGTCATCTATTTGGGCATTCGGGTTATTTCTTTATCTTTCCTACTGTAAATAGTGCTGCAATAAACATATGGATACAGCTATCCTTTTGAATTAATGTGTGTGGTTTTTTTGTTTTTTTTTTTGTCCTTTGGGTAGATTACTAGGAGTGGAATTGCTCAGTCATATGGTAGCTCCATTTTTAATAGTTTGAGGAACCTCCATATAGCTTTCCATAGTGGTTGGGCAGTTTGCATTCCTACCAGCAGTGTAGGAGAGTTCCTCTCCCTCCACATCCTCACCAACATTTGTTGTTTCCTGTTTTTTTTAATATGTGCCATTCTCACTGGTGTAAGGTGGTATCTCGTTGTGGTTTTGCTTTGCATTTCCCTGATTACAAGTGATATTGAACATTTTTTCATATACCTGTTGGCCAGGGGTGCCGGGGTTAAGTCTCAGCACTATGCATTTGATTCTTAAAACAAGTATGCAAGGTAAATAGGGATTGTGAAAACAACACTAACAACTATTATAACATGCTTATCAATGCTGGGAAACCTTTATGTGATAATTGGAGATTATCTCATTATACAATAACCCTCTGGTAAGTGGTATGATGTTCCACTTGTCCATGACTTAGACTGAGTCTCAGATAAATAAATAAATTGTGTGACATGGGGGTCATTGTCAGAACAGGGACAAGAACTCAGGCTACCAAATCTTCAGTGTAAAATTCTGCTTTTCATCCAAGGTCAGATGTTCGTGCTTCCTTCTAGAATCCTCTCTGGTACTTTCTTAGTCTTTGAACATGAGTAGGACCTTCAGATATTTCATAAGGAGGGCACTTGCCAGTGCCAGCTGGCTGGGGAAGCAACAAGTTATTGGAGCCTCTAGACAGGAAGGTTCAGTGCACATTCCTATGTGTGAAGGAGATAAAATCTGGAGAAAAGAACTCCCAAACATAGTAGTGAACTGTCCCCATTGAGCAAATCATCTGCTCTGGGAAATATTTTAGGTTTCTCCTGAACTGTTTAGTTCCCAGATTTGTTTCCTGGGAATTAATATTTTGTTAAGCATTTAAGTCAATCCTGCTATACTTAAAATTTCATTTTTTAAAAAAATATTTGTGCATACAAGCTGGGGTGCAGGCCAGAGGTGTGGGGTCGTGAGAGGCTTCACTAGAGACAGAGTGGGGAGCAGAACAGGCAGAAAAAACGAAATACACTGCTGAGGGGAGCAGCGGGCAAGGCAGGAGAGGTCTGCCGTACCATGTGGGAATCTCCCCGGCTGGGCATCAAACTTGCGCTGCAGCTGCCTACAGCTCCACAGCGCAGCGCTTAACTCGTTGCACCACCAGGGAGGCCCTTGCAATTTCATTTTTAACTCAGGTTTCAGAATTTCCTGCTGAGACATGTAGTCATGTCCTAAACTTATAAATAAGGACTTTTGAGATGTAGAGTAGTTAAATGATTTGCTCTAGGTCATACAGCATAAATCTGTAAGTTACAGAACAGGGATTTGAATCTCAGTTCCCCAAATTATCTACTTTAGTGTCTCATGGAAAAGCTGGATAACTGGAAGACAGATTATATCTATGCTATATAGCACCTTTGAGTGAATTAGGAAAAAGTCCTTCCGTGGGGTACAAGAATTTAGAAAAAGAATTCCAGGCAGAGACCTTGGATATGTAGCTCAGAAAGCCCAGCCTGGAGAGGGGGCAAAGGCACACTTCTATCCAATCCCAGGGCACAATGCTACCTAAGGGTTGGAATGGATTTTAGCTGCTACCTGGTATATTTGTGCATTGCAATCTGTTAATTGGAGCAGATTCTTTCTGATGCTTTAACATGTGGTGGTCAGAGATGAAAGTGTTTTGCTTGTCCTCACAAAGAGGTATCCAGGTATCTTGGTACAATAGCACTACTCCTGTGCTCTATGCTAGAAAGCCTGGGTGTCAGTATTTGCTGGTAATAGCATTGGAGTTGCCTGGAAGCTCCTCTTGAATCAGTCATCAGTGCTTTGTCAATGAGTCTGCTTTTCAGGCTCTCTTTTCATCAGCTTCTTTGGTGTGGTAATCAGAGGCCCACAAGGAGCTAATTAGAGATGGATAAACAAATCAGGGAAAGAACAAGAAACTCATAATTGGCAAGCTCACCCAAGGTAAAGTTATCAGGAGTCTCAGTTCCCCTCTGGAGGTACAAAGCACAGGTGGAAGTATCCCAGAAGTGAGAATCCTCCTGTTATTATCTCAATAGTAAGCTCCTATTCCTCCTTTTATTAGAGCTGTTGTTCCATGGAGCTTTCCCTGATCCCTTAGATATATTAAATTCCTACTTCCGCCTAGGACATTTTTCACATGCATCTAACACCCACTTACTAATTCGTTTCCTAATTAATTTATTCAGTTACTTATGCAAGTAGTATGTGAGTATCTACTATCATAAGATATGCTACCAGGTGTGGCAGCTGTTCATAGGTGGGGGCTTTGGCTTCTCTTTTTTATTGTCATTTTGGTTGCCAGCTGTCTTAGGTAGAATACCACTCATTTTCTGCTCCCAATTCAAACACCAACTCAGGACTCCTTCCCTCATCCCTGAAGTAACTTTTACATGTGAATGAGGATGACCAGAGGAATTGTGCAGGAAGCCTCACCACCTTCCTGGCATTCATGAAGTGACAGAGGCCTTGAGGTGAAGAGGCAGGCAGAAGGTGGGCACCTGAGTCACACAGGAACTTGGCCAGCAAGGCAATGGCAAGGGATTCAGATCTGAGATTTCTTGGAGGTGAGGCTGAGTGGGGAGTGTGGTGGCTTTCAGTGCTGATTTTGCCACCCTTCCTCCATTGTAGGGTAAGTGATGGTCAGGCTTTTGTCCATTGGCCTCTGTGGCTATCACCTGTGGCCTTGAATGCAGGCGGTGCCTGGGAGCATGGGCTTGGGGTACGAATGCCTGAGGGTGGACCCCTGGTGTATGCTGTGGCATACGTAAGTGGGCACACCTGAGCTGAGAGACTGAGCCTATAAGGGCAGCGTCACACAGGATGGTGTGGGGTGGAGAGAGGCTGAATGGCTACGAGAGGAAGAGATCATGAGATGACACCAGAGAGAGCCCAGAGAAAGAAGAAAGATCCTGTTGGGGGCTGGAAAGCCTGCCAGCCTTCTGGTCCCCAAGACCCCTGGGTCCCCTGCCTGCACTGCACCTGGTTGCCTCTCTGCAAATGGTATAGAAAGATTATTAAAAGCCCGAAAAAAAAAAAAAAACAACACTGAGGCTGCCAGGAATCTCCTTTACTTGTCTGCCTGGATCCACAGAGAACCTGTCCTGTGTGTTGCTGCCACTACATCCACATATTCATGCTTCTGATTAGGGAGACTTTAGTGCAACTACTCTTATAACTCTGCATATCTGTAACTGTGCAAAGAGAAGAAAGGGACCCCTCCCTCCAGCATGAAACAGCTGGTGAAGGAGGCCAGCTCAGCAATAAGGGCATTGCTGAAGTAACCAATAGCCTTGACCTGCAAGGAACATTAAACCATCTTGACAGCAACCATTTTGTAGTCCAAAATACAGAGAGACACTGGAGAGAAGGCAGCTCCAGGAGAGACTTAGGGCTAGATAGTTGGAGAATTCCTGCATACCATCAGGATTTTTATGAGTAATTACCTTGTGAGGAAGCGTACCAAGGACACAGGCAGGTGGAGAAAAACCATTTGTGAAGGTTCAGGAAAGCAGTAGTATGATGTGGTAATGAGTAGTTCAAGATGAAATCTCATTTCATTGTGCAGGCAAATCTCCATGGAACTGAGCCCCTTGCAGTGCTAGCATCGCAACAGTTTGAGATGACACAGGTTTGTTGAACTAGAGTTCATCCTAGCCAGGTCAGTAACTTAGAATGGTCTAGGACTTGCTAATCGATGATGTAGAGCCTTACTATTCAAAGTGTGCTCTGTGGCCCATGTGCACTGGCATTACTTGGGAGTTTAACATACAAAGTCTTAGGCCTCTGAGTCAATTTCTGCATTTATCTCTGCAAGTATTATAGCGTCCAATTTAGGAGGGCGGTGATCAGGCCTAGGAATCTGCATTGTTTATTAAAACATTCTCAGATTGTTGCTACTGTTGCTGGCCCACGAACTACATTTAAAGTAACAAGCATGCAGAGAACAAGCTCAAATTCTCCCTGAATAAAATGAGATTTTCAGTGACTATGTGGAAGTGGAGTCTTTCTCTCTCCACTCTGCATTGGTGGTTATCTCCTAGACGTGATCTTGCATTTGTGCACAAAGAGGGGTTAGTGGGATGCTAAGTTCTTGTTTTGTCTGAGAGGAGGAAATCCAGAGACTACCTGCAGAAACCCTATAGCTGCGCCTTCACTGATATCTAGCAACTGAGCAGAGAGACACTCTTTTCAGACGTATAGTTAGAATCCATCTCTGGTGGACATGAATCTCAGCCTAGCCGAGATTTCTTGGAATTGTCTGCAGCAAGCAGCATTAGTTAATGAAGCCCGTGTTGAGTCACACAGGTAATCACCTTCTTCCCTCCTCTCGCCCTCCTTTCCCCCGTGACAGTTCATTCTTTTGGAAAAATTCATTAACCTACAGTAACACTTTTCACTGGTGACAACTCTAAGTAAAAGCAGACTGGCATTTCTTACTTTTCACAGACTATTCTCTCAGCTCTCTGAGAATCGCACACATTTTAAAAGAATAAAAAATAACCTTGACTTGGAATCAGTGCTCCTCATGTAAAAGCAGTGAGTTGAAGCTCTGCGGTTGCCTGGAAGTGATTTTGGTCTGTGTTATAAACCTATAGCTGAGGCATTTCAGAAATAGTTGAGTGGAGGGTGGGAAGGGATGTAAAGTCTATTCATCACCTACTATGTGCCATGTACTATATTTTTCAAGTAAAGCCCCTAAATCTTCTAAACCACCCTAAAAATAGTATAAGGGGAACTGATAATTATTCATATCTACCTGCTGCTCTGCTCTGCACTAAGCTCTCTCTGTCACATTTGTTATCTAATTTGTCTATAACCCTGAAGAGTGGACGGCATTGTTATTATTTTAACGATAAAGAAGGTGAGGGTTGGGGTCATTAAGCTCATTACAGAGGCAGTATTTAAATCTAATTCCTCCTGTGTGGAAGGTCATAGACATTCAACTTCATTACAAGGTCACTCTATGAGAACCAAGTGGTAAGACTTTTAGAATGTTGGGTTGCTCTTCAGAAGTTCCCACCTCCATGAGATCACTTAGCTTGGGGGCCAAGAAGCAGTTCAGCTCAAAGAGTATGAATTTTGAATCAGATTTACCTGCGGGTGATTCCTGCTTCAACTGAGAGTTATAATCAAATTACTGTGCCTCTCAGTACCTCAGTTTTCTCAACCATAAAGTTGGGATAACAGCAGTACAGCCCTCTTAGAAATCACATGATGAATAATAAGACAATAATGAAAAATTTTAGTGTGATTCCAGATAAAAAATGAACAGTAAATATTATCTTTAATAATATCACTATATGAAGAGTCAAGGACTATTACTGACAGGGACATTACTCAACTCAGGGTCTTTTCAATGCTGTGAAGAGCAGCCTGACAGGGAAGTTCGAAAGTAAGTCTCCTTTCTCCATTTCCTTGGGTGCCATAATCTGTCTTCACATGTTCTCTTTAGTGTTTTTTAAAGGTTTATTTATTTATACATACAAGCTGGGGTACAGACCAGAGGCATGGGATGGCAAGAGGGTTCACCAGAAACAGAGTGGGGAGCAGAACAGGCAGATCGATGGAAACACACTGCTGAGGGGAGCAGCGGGCGAGGCAGGAGAGGTCTGCCTCGCCATGTGGGAATCTCCCTGGCCGGGCATCCAACTCGTGTCACTGCTGCCAACAGCTCCACAGCGCTGTGCCCAACAGCTGCGCCACCGGGAAGGCCCTGTCTTCACATCTTCTTTTATTGATCTGTGCCATCTTTTTTCTTTTCTTTTTTGATCAGAGTCCTCTGTTTAATTTTCTTGTTCCTCTCTATAAAGCTACCAAAGCCTCGATTCTACATAACATTTTATCTGAAGCACCTGCCATCAATTACTTATAGGTTCCCAGGATTTATGCAAGAGCATCTTGTTAGTTGAAGACCAGCTAACCATGGACAGCTTCAGTCTGTGGTCTGTCAGTTATGCTGGATGGGGTTAACTCTGCTCCAGGGGCCAGTTCTCTATGAAAGACTCATGGTTGAGGCAAGCAAGCAAGAAAGCATGTTTGAAATAGGAATTTGGAATTAGGAATTTTTTTCTGTCAATGTGTTTTGGAATTTCCTGTCTTTTTCTCTCTGTCCTTCAACCATTTCATAAGTTGGGCAGAGGTAATTAATTGGTTTAATAAGATAACAGTTTGAAAGTTAAAAATCTGAGATGATGAAAGCCATTTCCCCAGAAATGGCAAATGAGTAAAAACAAGCAGAGAAGCATTTTTATGTTTTTTGTGTTCGTGTCTATTATTAGAAAGTCTGTCCTGTGCTTTATGCCTTAAGTACCCCTTAGGGATGCTAGGTCTGTGCATTGTGTGGGAAGACCTTGATAGGTGTTTCTCTGTTTCTTTCTTTCTCTTTTGCCTTTAGACATAATTGCTGCTATTTTCCATTAAAGAAGAATTTTCTTGGAAAAAATTACTTTCTCAGCCCTTTTCCCTTTTCATGGCCTGAATGTCATTGGCAAATTCTGGAGTGAGGATTTTGTCTTTTTGTTTTAAGACCTGGTTCACTAAAAGTCATGAGCAAATAAACTCAGCCCATTGAAGAACCTTCCAAATAAATATAAAAATTCCGGTATAGTCAGTTTCTCATCTGTGACAAGGGCATTATTAGCATCAAATAGGAGCTTAAACAAATCTTTGGGGCTTAGAAGAATCCAGATGGACCCAGACTCTTTCCTTCCACCTAGGGTGAGGTGGATCAGATAGAAACAGGTTATGACTCATTATAGAAATTTTAGCTTTAATTTATTCATTCACATGTTCAATCAAAAATATTTAATGAACACCTATGAAGTGCCAATGCAGCAGAGAGAGTGATGCTCATGAAATATCATCTATGGTCTCCTGTGTTTCCCAGCTTCTTTAAAATTTGTTGAGGCCGGAGATTTCTCTGGGCCAAGGGTCTGTAAGTGGACATTTCACTTGAAGGCCGAAATAGTCACTTGCTGGCTGCCCATTTGCTTCAAACCCCTCATTGTAAACCACAGTGCCTCTGCTGGGAACATGTCAATTGAAACCCACTTCTATGCCAATATCCTAACCTCTTTAACTTGACCAATGAATTGACAGGGAAGTGGCAGGAAATGTAGAAAACTAATAAGTGCCATGTGGGGTAAGTCAAGGACAGCCCTTAGGAGGAGGTAAGCCCTTGGCCACATCTGCAAGCCCATGACCCACATGATCTTGCAGAGACAATTGGTATGGAGAACTCTCTGGGCTGGAGGTGAAATCTGGCAAGCTGGGGGCAGGGCCCACACATCCAGTCCTTGCACTCTACTTCTGATAGGAGCACCTCTTGCTTTTTGTGAGAGAATATGAATGAGTTCTATTAGTTCAGCTACGCAGGAAGAGCTCTCATACCGCGATCGATCCCTATGCTGTCAGCAGGCGACTGAGATGTTTGAAGCAGATGGGCAGCCAGCCCCGCTTCTTCTTCCCGCCTCCACCTTCGCAATCAAGAACAGAGACACCCACCCCCCTCCATAAATTGTCAGCCTCAACCCAGATGGGGAGAGGGAAGTGTTTTCTGTTTTATTATTATTTTTTAGCTACTCACACTATCATGCTTTGTAAGCGCCCTTAGATTTCAGAGAGTAAATCATTAATATCCAATTTGGGAAAGTCAGTCGTATGTAACTGCAGCACTGGCAAAGTAAATGGAAAGTGGAAGGCTATGAGCAGGGTATTAATTATCCCGCGCTGCAGACAGAACGCAGGCAGGCTTTTATAGGTTCCATCTAGCTGGCCGCCATGGCTGTGCTGTAATCAGGGAGATTCATGTCCATGGGGGCACATCTCCCTGTTCCCTGCCAAGAAGCCATCTAGTTCCAGCAATATTACTGTAAATTCAGAAAAAATAGAATCTCTATTGCTGGTATTATGTGAGAGGATGGCATCTTAGAGAGCCACATCCCTTCCCCTCAGGCAGGTTTTGGTAAATAACTACTCTGGACACTTCTCAAATACACACTTAAGAGAAAATGAGACCATATGTTACCTTTGGGAATTACAACAAATGGGTCTGGGACACGGGTCTCCCTAATTTATGTGGGAATTTATAAATATCCTCTCAGAGAGTATCACTGATATTATATTCATGAAATGGATGTAAAGTGATATGAATTAAAAAATAACAGGCTTTAAGATAATTGGTATCCCCTTAGTTCCAATTCCTTTTCCGTCTTTTGACATTTTTTCAGACCTCATGGCTTTTGCTTTCTTGTCCTCTGCCATTTGGTTCTGGCAATATCCATTCTCAATGAAAACAACTGCCCCGTTGTTACAGACGCTTTGTGTGCAGAATTATTTTGATGTTATTGTGTTCAAAGATCTCTTCAAGGGGGTGAGGGCAGGCATGATCACAGAGGGAAAAGGGGGGCAGACATTGCTATTTTGTCACATGATGTCTTGGGCACGGGAAGACACTGTAGGGGTTGGTCCTAGGACCGAGGCTCATGCTGTCCCCTAGAAAGTCTACTTCCCAGGCTGTGTGGGTTGAAGTCAACCACACAGATTCTTTACAAGAGACAAGATTGTCTTGAGGGCTTAGTAGCTGGATGATCAGCTTCTATTTTCTTTTAAATTCTTATTTTATTTTTAAAATTTATGTCCTTTACATTATTGTGCATTCCCTGTGGGCTTCCCACCACCAATTCACCCATGAACCATCACCATAGTCCCTTGTGATCTTTTCTCCCCTGTTTTGGTCTCTCTTCTTCCCCCCACTCCTTCCATTTTTAAGGGATCTGCTCTCTTTTTGGCTATCTCTTCTCTAGGGCAACAAAGGTAAACCCAGTAGTTGGACCTGGGTGTGCATTGGGCCACTGTATTGCATTGCTCCTCACTGGCCCTGTATATTTAGAAAACAAAACAATACAACATTTTGTTGGATAACTAGGATATATACCTCTGGAATGAGGACCACAACATTCAACAAAATAATATAAAATTTTTTGTGCACACATACTCACACATCTTTTTTTTTTTTTTAAGATTTATTTATTTACGCATACAAGCTAGGGTTTAGGCCAGAGGTGAGGTGTGGGGTGGTGATAGGATCCAACAGAGACAGAGTGGGGAGCAGAACAGGCACATCGACTGAAGTACACTGCTGAGGGGAGCAGTGGGCAAGGTAGGAGAGGTCTGCTGCACCATGTGGGACTCTCCCTGGCCGGGTATTGAACTGGTGCTGCTGTGGCTCTGGATAGCTTCATAGTGTTGCGCTTAACCCGTTGCACTACCAGTGAGGCCTACTCACATACCTTGATTCTAATTATTACCTTTGAAAATGAAATAGTATTTTATTATTTAATCTGGTACAGGATGACATGTTTTATATGATTTTATTTCCTTTCTCTCTACATTTTTGAATCTAGCCTTTTCCCCATCAATTTTCCTTGAGTTTGTTCATAGAGTTTTGGACTTTAGAGTATTAACAATTTTTTTTTTTGTAATGGTAGCAGCCAACTAGATGCCAGACAATGGTCTAAGCATTTTACATTTAATCCTCACAAGATTTGTTTTTGGCATTTACAGTAAGTTTTATAGTCATATCAACAATAATTATTTGACAAACTTGTTTTGCTAACTTTATTGTTCTTTTATGCTGTGACTTCTTCAGTTTTGATTTTCTGGTTTTCATGTAATCTTTTGGCCATGTGGTACTTGTCTAGTTTCAGAAAGGATGATATACAGGGTAAGAACACTTGGAACAGCTTTTTTGTTGTTGATACTTTTTGGTTGTCCTTGGCAGGAATGAGACCTTGTCAGATCAGAACTTTGAGGTCGTAGTCATTACTCTCAAAATTCGCGTAGGTTAATTCATTGATTTAGGATTTTAAAGTAGATGTCATCCAGTTTGATTTTTTTTCCTTTGAGGTACTGTGTTTTATTTATAGAGTACTTACATTTTTTTCCTTTGGCTTTGAAATTTAAAAAAAGTCACCTGGATGTCAAAAATGTGGTCATCATTTATTATTTTGCCTTTCACTCAGGGATCCCCTTTGATTTTCTTACTTAAGTTGGCATTGAGTAGACACAGAGTTGGGTTTTTTCACATGAATGTAATGGGGAATGAACTAAAGGAGATGAGGACTCTGCAAGGGAGAAATTATAATGATGAACAATGAAACCTAAATCAGACTAAGAAAAAAGTCATGACAGCAGGGGAGTAATGGATAATTCAATAATGGAGAAGTTAATGCATACTGAAGGTCTTGATGAGTATAAATAATTATTTCACTGGATGTTTTAAAGTAATCTGACTGGAAGAGAGGAAGAACTTGTGAAAATGGAGTACCTGAAATTTTTGGGATTTTGTGGTGGTTCTGTTTCATTTAGAGAATGCTTGTAGGATGACGAAGGGGTTAAAATGGAGTGGAAGGTAGTTTGGTGGTCTAGGCTGGGTTTGAGTTAGGTGATTTATATTAGATTATTATGTTAATATAATATATTGTATTTACCAAGAGGATGTCAGAGATAAAAGAGACTGTGGTTCTTTTTATTTATGCATACAAGCTGGGGTGCAGGCCAGAGATGTGGGGTGGTGAGAGGATTCACCAGAGACAGAGTTGAGAGCAGAACAGGCAGCTCTACTGAAGTACATTGCTGAGGGGAGCAGTGGGCAAGACAGGAGAGGTCTGCTGCTCCATGTGGGAAGCTCTCTGGCTGGGGATTAAACTCGTGCTGCAGTGGCTCTAGATAGCTTCATAATGCTGCAACTTAACCCATTGTGCCACCAGGGAGGCCCAAGAGACTGTGATTCTTGAAATCTAGAGTGAGTGCTGGGTTTGACTAGGATTCCATTAGATTTTAAACATGAGAAAGTGGATGACTGCAGAAGGGTGGGAGGAACTACTTTGAAACAAGGTATTAGGGTGGGAGAAGAAGAACTCATACTTCCATCTCACTGGGAAAAGTGAATTGAAAAAGCAATAGCAGCAAATTGGCAAGGTCTCAGAGGGAGGTGGCTACAGGGGTTAGGGAAGTTATAGAGGAAGGGGAAGGAGACTTTGGAGAGGAATGGGGGAGTTTTCTGGCCAATAACCATGTGTTCCAGGCGGTACATTTCAAAGATAGGGTAGGTCAGGGTGGAGGATGCCGTTGTTAATATGAGGGTGATGAACTGGTTGGTGATGGATAACCAAGATGGTGCGATTTTTGAGCAGTAACTCAGCTAAAAAGGTATGAAGAGGAGGCAGGGCCTGTGCATCAACACGGGGCCTGTGCAGTCCCAGAGATCCATGCTTGGAAGGGCTCCTTCTTGGTTTCTTACTCTGTGGTTGGTATCTTAGACTTTTATATAATTTTTGAACAAGAGATCCTGGTTTTAAACTTACTAATGGGACCATGAATCATTTAGTTGGGGTTTAGGTATGACCATCTCTTGGAGAAAAGTACAGTCCCACACAGAATTTGGTGCCATGTGTACTGGTCTGGATGCCCAGAGTTTGCTAAATCTCTTTTCCCTTCCCAGTTGGTGCTGGTGTAAATTATTTCTGTCAGTCAACTAAACCAAGGCTCAACCTCACTTCCTTCCCATCTGTCTCCCAGTTGAGATATTTGGGTGGCTCTACTTACTCTGACTTTGTTGGTAGTTGTAAAAGGAAATGGGCCACAAAGCTTTTTTCAAATTCAGAACCATTCTGTGGGATGTCTTATAGAATTTCCTGAAAGTTTCTAATGGAAGACTATCCCTATATCTTTGCTTCCATTACTGATAGTAAGTTTTCCTCTAATTTTATGGATTTTGGTCATTTAATTATGAAACTGTGGTGAACATGATAGCCATTTCCTAGTTCTGTTTATCTTGCAAGACCACAAGGGTGGACTTGTAACAGTGTAACAAAAATACTCCTACCCATTTTAAGAAAGGGAATGTTTTTTTTCTTTATAAGTTGCCAAATTGCGTTTAAGAGCACAGATCCAGAAGAATATTTGCTGTTCTTGAGATGACATCTCATTGCCATGTAAGTTGGAACTTAGGTGTCTAACTCATGCTTAGATAGATAACATTCAGAAATGAGGGGTGCTCAGTTTGCTGCAGTTTGGACCCAAATTCATGTTACATCATGATTTATCAGAAAGCAAACAACTGGACTCTACCAACTTACATTTTCTATATTCTTTAATCCCATAAATACTACCCAAAGCCCCATCCTTAAGGAGGCTAATTTGAGAGTCTTGTTTCCAGTCTCCTCCAAGGTGAGCTTCCATTAAACTGGTCCCTTTCTCAAAAGTTGGTAGTGTGGTTTCTGGTTTCTGCGCCACTGGGTAAAGGGTCTGTGTTTGGAAAAAATGAGTAGTAAAAGAAAGAAGAAATACATGTTGTAGAGAAGATTTTACTTTTTCTTAGCGTGTTCTCTCCAAGTTCTTTTTAAAGGATAAGGGCGTATATCCTGTCTTCCAAGTCCTTTTTTTTCCAGAGACACTAGTATCATTAGACTTAGACATGGAAGATGGCTATATAATTTAATTTTGGTAAGTTGCCAGTATTCATTGTTATCCAACTATTAATGCAAGAAAAGAGAACTATTGACTACATGAAAATCAATTCAGGGTTGACCTAGCAGCAACTGATGTAGCATCAATGGGTTATTTCCTTCTGAAAAGAAATTACTTCTTCTTTCTTTTTTTCTATCTAACCTGTTGCCTTTATTGACCACACATACTTATAAACACCAACATCATCAATTTACTGATGTATTTCACATAAAGTGTGTGAGGAAAAAAAGTCTCAACATTGCAGAGATTAGTTTCTGTGCATTCAAAATGAGATCTAAATAAGCAAGACCTACAAGGGAAATGACCTTATTTATCTTGTTCATTCTTCACATTTTATCTCACTTAAGGAGGATGAAAATCAAATTCTTTTTGCCTCTGACAAGCAGTGTGGCCTACACAGCCTGTGACAGTTATATATGTGAGAAGGAGGATGTATGGGGGCTTTTGAATGTCATCAACTCAGCCAAATACCAAGGCTTTTTGTTCATTTCAGCTGAGAGTATAAACACCTAATAAAGATGCTAGCAAAACATTAAATAAATGAGCCTCCATTGGAAAGGAGCAGGGAGTTATTAGAATTTATTATACACCTATGGGGTGTTAGCTGTCAGCTTCCTACTTTTATCTGTCATCTCAGCAAATGTGGTTTATTTCCCATTTCTCATATAAGGAAACTGAGATACAGAAAGATTCAGGGTGTTGGTCCTGTCTTGTAAGTCATGGACAGAGCCAAGTATGCCTAGATATTCTTGCATTTTATTCTGGATTCTGATAAGGGGAGAGGGATTCCACAGTGGAAATGGATATTGAAGCAAGGTTTATTTCAGATTTCCCAGGTTGTTCAAGGCAAGGTGCATATTTGGGCTGGTATCTAACTGGACACCAGTGGAGAGAGGGTTTGGCATTTTGAAGGACATAGCCTTCATCCTGCCCTGCTGGCCTCTCCAAATGTATTTCTCCATTCCAGTTCCTATGTGCTATGAAGCTTTTATTCTTTGCCTTCCCTTCTATTAGGGAAGGGGTGTGTGTGTGTGTGTGTGTGTGTGTGTGTGTGTGTGTGTGTGTGTATGTTTGGGCAGCATGAAAATGAAAAGTATCAAGATATTTAGCATTTAGCAGATTAACTGATGCTTTATCCACGGGCATTAAAATGGTCATTTTCCAGCAAGAGAATAAATCCCAATCTTTTAGTTATTTCTTTGTAGATGAGTAAGTTGAAATATTGAAGGAAAAAATCATGTGTTTTGAAATCCTGTCCTCAGCAGATTATATTCATTATTTTACCCTTGTCCATCTAGATCTGTCTGTGCTGCAGCTTTGGAACCATATTTAAACTGCTGTGATTGTCTCCCCAGACAGTCTTTCCAAACCTGATGCACAATGGGACTGCATCTCGGCCTGCTGGGATGGTAGTATCATGCCAGTGACCTTTTATCCCTGTTGTGCCTGAAGTTGGCTAAAAACTTGGGATTTGTGGGGCAGTGCAACTTTCTCACAAAATACCTGGCTTCAATACACAAAGAGCAGTTGCCCAATTTGTTGGAAATCCCACTTACTGTCCAAAGAAAGGTTATAACTTCCAACATTCATTTCCCCAAAAAGCTTGGGCCTCTGTTCCCCGTAGCAATAGGGGATACTGACCCACATAGAAGATATAACTTGTGTTTTCTGTATAGTCTTTCCAACACAATAATGAACTCGTTTCTTTCCTAAACATCAGTATATAAAAAATATATGCTGGGAACCAGAAATTTAGAGACTAGAAAGTCCCAACCTGACCTAAGATAACAGTCATCCAAAATACTAATGTAATATATAACTTAATAAAAATGACTATAGTTAAGGGTATCAGAGAAAGTCTTAACATAAGATGTTATCTCTAAGCATATATTGAGGATCATATGAATTTTCCATGCTAAGAAATCAGAATAAAGGGTATTTCAGGTAGAAGAGGAGTATGAAAGAGTTTTAGTTGGTTGGGAAAGAGTAGTTGGGTCAAGATAGCATAAAGATGTGGAGGATACTAGGAAGAAAGGTAGAAAAAAATGGGGGGGAACTACTGAAGTTGATTTACTTGAAATATAATGGTTGGGAGTCTAAATTTTACCCTATAAATGGTTGGGAGTCACTGAGAATTTTAAATAAGACAAATGCCCTGGGCAGATTCATATATTACAGTAAAATTAATGATGTATTAAGAGAGGATTAACATAAATGGGGATAAGGAGGGCAGGAGGGCAGGAGAGCCCAGCTGAGGCTCTTTTGTAAGTCCAGTGGAGTTAGGTAACTGGTGATGAGAATAAGGAATAATATATTCAGGTGACACTGTGCAGTCAAAATGAATGGCCCTGGTAACCGAATAGAGACTGGGGATGTGAAAGAAAGGAAAAGTGTTAGGAAGGCCCCCAGTTTCTACTTTGGATAACTGGAGGGTTGGCTGGTGGTCTTTAAGGTGAAGAGCACAGGAAGAGGAGTGGATTTGTTCAGTTGATGGGGGAGGAGAAGGACCTGATGAGGCACTGCCTTCTCTAGCACTGGTAACATTGGACAAGGAACCACTTTACTCCAGGTGGATGTCAGTGGCGTTCTTCCTCCTTTCACATTGACCTTCAAGACATTGTCACATGGAGAGCTGTGTCATTACGAGTTGATCATCTTAAGAGACGCAAGTGAAGCTGATCACCAATGTCAGAGATCTGTGAACAGCAGCAAAAAGGTGTTTATAGCTTGGGCTGAGGGACCAAGGCAAGCCTGGACTTCCTGTAATACAATGTGACAGAAGTATCAGGCCAAAGCTTCCTGTTAATAAATTTCAGCAATGTCCTCGAGTCATAATCACTTAGTATTCAAAAAAGCTAGCTACAGCAGCTTATAAGTGGAAGCTGAATGACCAGAGCCATTATGTGGATTCTCCCTTGATGCCAATTTGCATTCTCAGTACCTGGCTTGCCACAGGTGATTAGAACACTGACAGTGTCCCAGCCAAAATGTTCTCCTGAGGAATCACTGTGCACCTGTTTGGGTGAATAGATGCAGTGAACAAAGCAGACAGATACGGGCTGGCTGGCAAAACACAGAAAGAAAGTCTAAAACTTTATCGAATCAGAACATGGAATGAAAGAGGAACACATTTTCTGTGAAATACAAACTCCTGTTTTATGCAAGTCATCTCAATGGAAAGTACTCTTACTAGCCAACTCTTCTAAGAATGCTTACAGAGCCTACAGAAAGCAAAATCCTAGGGATGGTGAAATGTTCTGATGTTGTCTTCAACCATTTATTGTGGGTGAGGGAATGTAAAAGGAAATAGTTACCCTGTGCCCCCTATCAGGAATCATTAAATAAGCTTCTGGAGGGCCATCCTTTTCTGGCAGACCTTGATATTTCCCATTGACAAAATCAGGAAAAGAAATGGAAAGGAAGAGGCATGAATAATGGGCCAGGTAATATCATTCACCACACTTTGGAATATGGTACCCCCACCTGCTCCCCATATTTGTGGCATCCCTTTCTCTTCTGTGCACTTATTGTATTCAAAGTGAAAAGAGGCTTTGTAATTGTCCGGCCCAGGGCCAGCACGGTCCATCAAATTTTATCTGTATTCTCTATGTAAAAGAAAATTACTAAGCACAAATCCAATTGAAGGCAGGAGCAATTAATGTGGAACACACACAGTTAAGTAAGCTATTTAAATGTATGGCTACAAATTCCCAGGTCTGTCTATTTGGAGGGGGGCCAGCAACAGAGTCACCATCAAATGTTCCAAAATTGGCTGCCAGGCAGATATCTAAGTGCAAAACCCCAAAAGGGCTGTCAGGAGATGTTGATGAAATACCTTTATGAAGAGTTTGTGAAGCTCCGTGTTAGAGGGTCTCTATGGCTGATCCTGGCGGACAGGCAGAATTTTGGGAGTTGGGGTGAGGCATTCATCTCTCTCCAATTTTCCAGATGAAGTTAAATTTGGCCAGAAAGGCAGTGTACTTGGTAAACTGAATGTGAACATTAGCTGAACTTGGATTCTTGGCTTTTGATTGCCGGAGGAGTCTGCATGGGCCAATATTCCCCCATCCTGAAAGTCAGGGGAAGGTAGAACAAAATAGACTCAGAAATGTAACATTTCCCTTTCCCAGAGACTTTGAGGTAATGTTATATAATATTGCATGGCTCAAATGTTGGTAGGGATATTCAACTTTAAGTAAAGGTTGGAAGTTGGGTAGGAAAGTGGGTTGACTTTGTTAGTTTAGTTGAGACCAAGGTTATAAGTGCTCACAGAAATAATTTTGTCATTTTCGCCCAGAAATTCCTTGTAGCCCTTGAGTTTTGATTATTTTTTTCCCAAACTAAAATTGTCATATTTTAAAAAGACAATTCCTTAGATCATGGGTTCTCAGATTATTTGAAATCAAATAATTTTTGTATACAAAGTTATCATTTAACATACAGGAATTGACAAGTCACTATAAAGTTGACCTCTTTGTTTCCTGGTACAGTCCTCGATTAAACTGGGAAATAAATGCACTGTTATAGGATTCCTATGAAATTGTCATTAATAAAAGAAAGGATCCTGATTTGGAAATATCTCTTCACAATCTGGCTGGACATATCCCTTTCTTCTGAATCTTGTCTCTCCTCCTCCATTCCCCTATATACCATCTAGGGTCGCTGTTTAAACAGATTGAATTCCTGGAATAAGAAACCACAAATTAATTGGCTCTTGTGTCATTCTGCTCAAGTCAACTATATGTAATTCATATTTCGGGTAACTGATGTTTATTGTTTCCATAAAGCCTTTCAGTATTGTTACAGATAACTAATTATCTAATTGGCTCCTATAGACTTAGTAGATTGATTTGGTGCCCAGGGCAGAGAAGAAAAGACAGGGTTTCTATCTAAATTCCGCCTTCTGAGCTTTATAGCTGTCAGAAAATGTTGCATGTTACAAGCGCATCTAAAAGTATATGTTTGCTTTTCTTCACTGTAAACCTTCTGTGGCCCAAATAAATCAGATACTTTAATAATACACAATATCTTCATCCAGAATTTACCAAGGAACATATATTTGCCATGTCTGAGTTGTTCCACAAGTTTAAGATTAATTATTGTGTGAATTCCAGCTCTGAGAACTGATTTTAGTTTTCTAGTTTCAAGGACAGATATTACTAGACTATTATGCTATGATTATATGGTAGTTGATTTTCAGTTTCCAAGGTCAGGATTAATAGAATAAATATAGTGTAAACACAACGTTGGCATTTTTAGCCTTTTTTTCTTCCTGAAGGAGAAATCATTTTCTCCTGAGCTTGCTGAGCCAGCTCTCTTTGTGCAAACAAAGGTTCCCTTCTGTTGTCAGTCATTGCTGGAAATGGGAGAGGTGGCGGCTGGACCAGTGCAGGCTTGGCGTCCACTGTCGGAAGTGAGACAGCTATTAGTCTGAGGCAACCACACTTTTGCTTGATGAGTTCAGACTGATAGCACAATGAATCTGTATATGATAGAAAGAGGTGGGGACTTAGGACCAAGTAGGAAAAGGTTCATAAGGCAACACATTTTTTGGATGAGCAGTTTTGCCACATTCACAATTAAAACCAGAATAATCTGATGCTCCACGAGGGCAACTCTGACATTGGTGAGGCTTCTCACTGACCTTATAACAGGGGTTGCCCAATGGGTCAATACTGGCAACTGCTTATTTTTTAAAGATTAAGTGCCTTTTTTTACCACAGTCATCCTCATTCATTTAGATATTATTTATGGCTATTTTCAGGCTGCCAGAACAGAATTGAGTAATTCTAATGGAGGCTATTTAGCCTGCAAAGCCTGACATATTTACTATCTGGTCCTTGACAGAAAAAAAATAAGTTGACTCTTACCTGTTTTTATTTCCTAGTTTTAAATATTGTAGAGGAAGGTCATGTTGGTATGTATCAGGTAAGATCAGCATTTATGATGAAACCTCACCCTGACTGTAAGTAAACTTTGTTTCTGAACAACAGTTAGCATTTAAGATCTCTTGAGCTTAATTAAGTTCTTTGTAAAATTGCCCATTTGTCCTGGGTGAAAGAGGGATCCAACCTTTTAACAAGTTGAGCCTTCAGTTGCACACACACCCATCTTAGAACCTGATTCTTTGCTATTAATGCAACATATCGGTACTTTTCTCTCTAGTAAACCCTCCTTCCCCCCTCCGCATGATTTCTGCTCCCAGGAGTCACTGCAACTTTACTTGCTTCAGTTTGGCATACATTTTACTTACTTTTGGGCTTCTGGGTAATGCACATACAGGGCAAGGTTATGGTGAGGGGGGTAGAGAGGGTGGGAACCACTACATCCACCAGGGATGTATGTTTTGTGTCTTTCTGAAATGACCTGTGGTCACTCAGATCCCAAGTCTGGAGTGCAGACATTCTATAGATCATGTAACACTAATTGCAAACAGCTAGTGTCAATAAGGAAGTTTCTGTTTTCTCATTAAGGTTGCAAGCAACATTTACTGTTTTAAGTAGAGAAAGAGTATCAAGATGTCACTAAAAGGAACTACAAAATCCCTCTTTTCCATTTTCTTTCTTAATTTAGAAGATAAAATATACAGTGGGTTTTTGAAGTTCTAATTATCAAAATTTCAGGGGATGCTACTTCTTTATGATTTTATTATTAAAAGTTAATTAGGATTTCAAATACAGAATTATGTCATGTGCTAACGGAGATAATTTTACTCCCTCCTTGCTGATTTGGATTCCTTTTTATTTGTTTTTCTTTTCTAGTCTGCTAGGACTTCCTGTGCACATTGAAGTGCTGAGAGTGGGCATCCTTGCCTTTTCCTGACCTTAGAGGAAAAGCTTTACATTTTTTCATCATTGAGTATGATGTTAGTTGTGTGTTTGTCATGTACTGCTTTTTAAATGTTGAAGTACTTTGCTGCTAAATTTTCTAAGGGTCTTTTTTTTAAAAAAAAAATCATGACAGGGTGTTGAATTTTGTCAAGTGCTTTTTCTGCACCTATTGAGATAATCATGTGATTTTTATCCTTCAGTCTGTAAATATATTACATTTATTGATTCGCATATAGCTTGCAAAGTCTAAAATAGCTGAAATTCAGCAAAGTTGCAGGCTATAAGATTAACCCACGAAATCAGTTGTGTTTCTATGCACTAATCACAAACCATCCAAAAAGGAAATTTGAAAAAAATCCAATTTATAATGTCATCAAAAGGATAAAATAATTAGGAATAAATTGAACAAAGGAGGCAAAAGATCTGTACACTGAAAGCTGTAAAACAATGATGAGAGTAGTTAAGGGAGACACAAATAAATGGAAAAATATCCTGTTTTTATGGACTGTTAATTTGTCCATACTACCCAAGGCAATCTATATATTTACTATTGTATTAAAATCCCATGTGCTTTTTATAGAAATAGAGGAAACAATCCTAAACACAGAGTAATCATATGAACTTAAGAAATAAAGGCCAAATAATACCTGGATTCAAAATGTATTACAAAGCAATAGTAATTAAAACAGTATGGTACTGGCATTAAGACAGTTATATAGAACACTACAACAGAATAGAGAACACCAAAATAAATCCACACATATAAGGTCAATTGATCTGGCATGGAAAACACAATGGGGAAAGGATAATATCTTCAATAAATGGTGTTGATGAAAGTAGATATACACATACAAAGAAAATAAATTGGATTTGTTTTTTATACCATACCATACACAAAAATAAACTTAAAATGGATTGAAGAATTAGTTCTAAGACCTAAAACTAAAACTCTTAGAAGAAAACAGGAGAAAAATTTCTTGTAATTGATCTTACAATGATTTCTTTAAAATATCATTAGAAGAACAGGCAACAAAGTCAGAATTAGACAAATGGAGCTGTAGCAAACTAAAAACTTCTAACTGCAAAGGAAATCATCAACAGAATGAAGAAGTAAACTAGAATGTTTGCAATGCATATATCTTATAAGGGCTTAGTATCCAAAATATGTAAGGAAGTCCTACTACTTAATAGCAAACACAAACACAAAAACAAATGAAAAAATTTCATTAACATTATTTGAATAAAATCCAGAGACTGTAACACATAGTGCATGTAATTAACAATATAGTATTGTTCACTTCAATATTTATTAGGAGAGTAAATATTATCACAAAAACACCCCACAAAACAAAACAAAGGACACAAGGAAAGTTTGGGAGGTGTCGAATATATATATTACCTTGATGGTGGTGATGGTATCAGGAGGCTTTGCATATGTCCAAAGTCATCAAAACTGTGCAGATTTAAATAGGGCAGTTTTTTTTTTTTTATCAATTGTATTTCAACAAAGCTCTTAAAAAAAGCAATCAATTTTAAATTCTATTAGAGATGTTTCCAGAAGAGCATGGAAGAAAAGTCTTAGTAAGGCATCCTGAAGGGGATCATGACTGGCAGGAATTATTTTTAATATTTCACCTTGCTGACTCCTGAGTCTTGAAAGCCATTATTGTCATCACTATAATGTGAGTCAGTTAAGAGTAAAATAACCTGTTACTGTAGGATTGGGTTGTTAAATGCCAGTAATTAATTATATTATCAAAAGCATCTAGATTCAGATATTTTGGGTTAAATATAAACAAAATAAAACAAAAAAACTCTGATAAGATTCTGGGACAAACAGAATGAAAGAAGTCACCCCTAGACACTTCTAAAGAAATGGGGGCCTCCCTGGTGGCATAGGGGTTAAGTCTGTGTAATATCATGCTATCTTCCAGCCACTGCGGCCTGACTTTGATCCCCTTTTATCCACTATTCCCCTTAGCAGTGTATTTCAGTAGATCCACCTCTGCCTGTTCTGCTTCTTGCTCTGTCTCTCTCTGGTGAATCCTCTCACCCTCCACACCTCTGGCCTAGACCCCAATTCTTGTATGCATAAATAAATAAATCTTTCAAAAAAGAAAGAAATGATATAACTCCCTCCTTCCTTTCCCCTGCTTTTTTATTTTTATTTTTGGTTCCTTCATTAATTTTAGATCGTCCAACATCATAAAAAAAGTACTGACATAGAATTTGGTAAGTAATCTTTAGACTCATAGCAATTTTGGCTTCTAATTCAATAGCTTGTACACTAACTGTAGGACTACTACTTGGGCAAGTTACTTGATTTTCATGCTTGTTAACTCAGTTGTGTAGCAGTGTAATATCTCAAGCACTATTGTGCATGTTAGTAGTTTAGGAAAGGACTAACAAGTTAGTAAGTTCATAAGTTACTGAATAGCTTAGTAAAAATTTAAATCCCCATTTATCCTTACTCTTATAAGACAGGATTCCTTTTTGATTTGAGTCCAATAGCAGAATTGACTGCCATCTTCATTAGAGTGAATTATTTTTAAAGGGGGATGACTGTTTTCAAAGCTCAAGGATCCAGGAGAGGGAGAAATGAAATCATAGTCTAGTTGCTGTCTACGAAGTCTAGTTCATACGCCTCCTCCAGAGTCGTATGTCTATCTCCCTGCTGAGCCTAAGCTACTGGGCTGGAATGCCTTGGTGAATGTCTTCAGCACCTTGTTTCCTGAGGCCTCAGTTTGGCTCTACCCTTGGAAGCAGAGGCTTGGTTTCAGCGCTCCTCCATCGCCATAGCAGCATCAGTGCCAGATGCAAAGGTGGCTTCCCTCACACCACCAGCAAGTAAGGAGTTAATGGCCCCTGAGGGTATCTTTATCCAATTCCGCAGAACATTCAACAAGATGGGCAGCTGATAGAGCTGCTGATATCAGCTGATATCAGCTGATATCTTGGTCACCCTGTTGATGAGGGACTTTGCAGAGATGTGCCAAATGACAAGCAGCCCTTCGGATTTTCTTCTTTTTTTACACTAAGCAATATGTTCAAAATTTTGTTTTATTAGATTAGCTCCTTTATCATTAGATTGGTTTGAGATTCTTTTAAAAAATGGGTTGTGAAGATAATTTTAACTCTAGTTAGTAAGAGAGCACAAACATTTTGCATAATGATGAGGAACATAAGGGTTAGAAACGAAGTAAAGTAAAACCAGACTTGCTTTTGAGTCCAAGCCTTGAAGTCTCTCCTTTATAGCACAACCATGTTCTCCCCTGTGTCTGTCAACGAATGTGAGCCATAACTTGTTATTTTATAATGCAGGGGTGGGAAAAAGTTTTCTTCAAAGGGCCAGATGATAAAAATACTTGGTGTTGCAGGTCATGCGGTTTCTGTTGCATCAATTCCACTCTGCATCTTAGTCTGGAAGCTGTTGTTGATGGTACCTAAGTGAGTGGGCTTATATCATGACTATGTGTTGCGTTGTGTGGGACCAGTGCAAAAGAAAAAAAATGTGGGAATCCTTTTTCAAACATTATTAAGAATTTCACAATGTCAATAGCAGTGCATGAAACCAGTGTGGGTCCCTTCTAAGTAGCATGGGGCTCTCTCCAAATAACAGAATGTATCTTTGCTTGGTAAAGTGGGTTCTGAGTAGGTGCATGCTCTCTCTTCTACTTAGTCATCCCTCAGTTTTCTCGTATTTTCATGCCATAGTTGAAAGTCTATATGATGATCTGTGACCTAGAATTGTGCTGTAGAGAGGGGTGGTTCTGGCCCTAGAAGTTCACAGGCCAACAAGAATGGGTGTCCATTCTAAGCAGAATCTAAGCACTGATTCTGTCTAAGCACATGCCATGCTGTAAGGTTCCCCCCCAGGAAGACAAAAGATGTCTTTTTGTTTCTGTTCTTTTTTACTTCAGGTAACTTTGTGTTGACTTTCCCTGGAAGTGTCCTTGACTTCTGAAACACTTTCAAAGACCACTTTTGAAATAAACACACAGTGATCCTTTCAGAGGCCTGCCAGCCTTTGATTAGAGATTGCTGACTTTCTAAGAACATCTCTTGTCACTTCTCTTGAGTTTTCAGGGAGGCTTTTGTAGTATCTGGAATATTTTTTGTTTGAGTTTTTACTTCACTGAATCAGATCTAGGCTCCTGGTGAACCCCTGGGGCGGCGGAATCCTGCTGTTTTCCATCACAAACTGCCTTGGTCTCTCATGCCAGCCTGATGATTCAAGACCCAAAGCTTTTTCAGGTGCTGATTTTTTACCAAGTGACTGCAGAATTAAAAAAAAAAAATCTGCATGGTGACATTAGTAGGAGTGTAACCTAGATAATGAATTTGGTCTGTATAATTGGAATGGACACTTGACTCTTCTTCCTTTTCCTTCTTGTTGGGATTTACATTTACATTTGAGGCAAGAAATGGAATTGAGTGATATGAGAATATTGAACAAAAACATGAAATTCTTAGGAAGTGCCAAAATTCCATATGCAAAGTTTATCATGACGAGAAAAGAGTTTACATCAGGACTGGTCTAGTCCATACCTGCTCAGAGAATAACTTTTGAGCTTGTCTTCTCCCAAAACCGTTCTCTTAGAAACTATATAGGATAATTGTGGACTGTTGTGTCTGCCTTGTCTTCTACGGGAAACAACCTGGTCTGGGGGATCGGGGAGTTTGTATGCCTTGGGCTTAGGTGACTAGAAAGATTGCTAAGAAACTGAGGCAGCAGCTTCTTTGCATCGAGGTGACTCCCAAACAGCTCAGCCCTTGTCCAGGGCACTGGTACCTATTCCAGTAGGTGAGATGTAAAATAGCTGCTGGGATTCCTGAAGACTTGAAGATGACAAATACCTGCTGCATATCCTGTGTTTTTTTTTTAAATAAACTTAAGTCATTTAGTATTAGATGAGAAAGTATAGAACCCATAAAAACCACTATGGTAGGAGAATTAACTGTCTGTTTTTAAATCCAAGATAGCACAGTGGTTAAGATCCTGTGCTTTGAGTCTGACAATCTGGGTTTCAATCCTGGCTCTATCACTAATTTGCTCTATCCTGTACCCAGTCGCCCACAGGTAGTGATAATTATATTATCTACATCTGAGATAATGAGGATAGAATGGTTAAAATGTGACTGATCATAGAATAATGACTGGCACAGAGCAGGGAAGGTGGGACTGCTCAATGAGTATTAATATAGTTAGAACTAAGCATAGCCTCTTTCATGTTATGAAGGTTTTCATGTTAAGAATATCTTCATCAGGGGCCTCCCTGGTGGCGCAGTGGTTAAGCGTTGCGCTGTGGAGCTATCCGCAGCTGCGACGCCAGTTCGACGCCCCGCTGGGGAGATTCCCACATGGCGCGGCAGACCTCTCCTGCCTTGCCCGCTGCTCCCCTCAGCAGTGTATTTCAGTTGATATGCTTGTTCTGCTCCCCACTCTGTCTCTGGTGAAACCTCTCGCCGCCCCATGCCTCTGGCCTGTACCCCAGCTTGTATGCATAAATACATAAATCTTAAAAAAAAAAAAGAGGATATCTTCATCAGTGTCATGCATGAATGAAAATTTGGCTTAAAATTATAATCTTGAATCATTTATTTTCTCTTAAGAGAGAAGGATCTAATAATTATAGTCTATAATATATGTTGGTGTTGATTTCTGCAGAATAGTTTTCCCGGAGTCCAATCGTTTTAATTTTCAATATTTAGTCTTAAATTTTTAAAATTTTTGTTAGTTATATCTTTCAATATGATTCTATTCCACCTGGCCTGTGTGGCATTTGAATTATTTGAGAACTAAGAATTTCCTCCTTAGATTTATCTTTCCCCATTTTTCTTTTTCATTAAAAATTCTTTATTATTCTGTTTTTTGAATTGATATTTATTCTAATAATCTGATTTTGTGAATCTTTAATTCTACTTGTTATTGATACTAATTCTTATTTATTTTATCAGGAAAATAGTTTCCAATCATTTTTTATGGTCACAATATCCCTTTTAATTCCCTGATAATTACTTATAATGATTTATAATAATAAATATTTATAATATTTATAATAAATACTTATACTAATACTTATACTAGTTACTTATAACAACTTTTTTGATGTTAATTTTTATTGGGAGATGCATTTCAAGTTCTATTTCCCTCAGCACCTCTCCTGTCCTTTTTGTCATTCTTGTTTCTTAGTAAAACTTTCTGACTTTGCTCAGTTTTGTTTCTGTTTACTCATGTTTCCCTGTGGTTATTTTGCACATTTTAGAAAAGTTGATGGGGACATTGCAATAATGTCCATTCTGTTCTGTCAACGACACGGTGGGTTTCCCAGGTTTGATGGTGCAATTCCAACTTCCTGGAAATAATGAAATATTGGAGGGAGGGTCTTGGTAGAATTCTTCTTATGGATTTGGGTCCAAGAACCCCATCTGGAAGTGGGTCTGCATTTTATCCAAACCACTCAAACCTCTCCTGAGAAGCAGATTTACTTCTGCTGCATTGGTCACCTCTGCCATGTAGCCTCCAGCAGAGGGAAGCAGAGGTGGAACATCAAGCTGGATCAGGGACATCTCATTCATGAAGAACGCTGTAACCTGGCCATCAGATTACAGGTATGATTAATGCCAGTGGCCACGAGACTGCACTGCTTGCTGTCAAGACAGAAACTATAGCGCAGTTGCCTTTGTCCAACTGGGAATCCAGGAGAATAGAGCCAATATCTGAGCGAACACTCAGCAAGAGCACAAAGAAATAGCTCTGAATTCCAGGGGGAACGTGCAGTGCTGTGACAAGGCACATTTGCAAGTCAATCTGTGAGCTGGGTTAGAGCTGTTATTACATTTGTACTCCCTAGACACTCTCGATAGGGAGGAGGTAAATTTCTTCTGGCTGCTGCTTGGTAGCTCTGGGTGTTTCTGCCATGGACAACTTCTTGTTCTCTGAGGCTTTTTAATTTGGGTAGAGGCTAGATTGAAAGTGGAGACAGGACTCACTCAGTATTGCTCACAGGGTTTGGAAAGATTTCGTTTGCCTTTATTTATGAGCCCACATCGCGAGGCAGCGAGTCAGAGAGGACTGCTGTGTATTTTCTTTTCTGTGATGCCATGAAGGGGGCAGTCATCGTACATCTGTAAGTCATTGTGGGGAAGCATGTTCATTTTAGAGGTAAAGAGCAGACTTGTGGAGCAGGCTTTCCACACTGTCTTCCAGGAGGAGAGAATCATCAGTGTCCTCTGTCCTAGGGCCATCAGGGAGCTGACCTGATGGAGAGGAAGGATCAGCGCAACTGCATTGTCTGGGTGCTTGTTCAACCAACCAGGCAGAGATGGTGATTAGTGTAATGTGAGTGGGGAGAACACAGCACATGGGGAATGTGGGTGGAATAGCAACAGCCTGGGGTGCATGGTGAGCAGCAGTGCTTAGCTCATAATTGAGAAGGGATAAGGGGACTCAGGTGTCCAGGAGAGGATGCACACGACTTTCAGGGTGTAGCTAGAGGAGGAAGGAGGAAGTGTGACCGGTCTTGCCGGCTCTGGGCTTCTGTCTCCTCATAGATAAATGATGGGGCTCAGGTTGGGACAAGCTGAGATCCCTTTCTACTTGGGCAGTCTGTCATCTCCATGGGAGGCCTAAGGCTGGGGGTGCTCCAGAATCATTGGATTTGGATACTGACTGCAGACTAGGGACCATCTGAGTCACACTGCAGCTGTCAGACCTGCCTATGAGACCACACAGAAAGCAGGCACGATGACAGATGGGCGAGCAGGCCCCATTTAGTGGGGAGCTACTGCCTCTCTCATCTGACTGTGCCTTGTGAGAATGTGAGTCCAATGTGGCCAGATCTCCTGATTTCTCAGGAAAAGTCAGTCACACATTTTAAATGGAATTTTCCAATTTTTAATGTTGACAATTAACTCAAAACTTTAAAATAACATTGTGACAGAGCCGAACAGTACTCTTAGACTAGATTTGGCCAGGGTGGACTGTGACGAAGCTTCCTTGACCACTCACTGGGATTCCTGCCAGAGCTGCGGGCTATGGCACACACATTCAGTGGACTTCACTGCAGGACCCCGAGCAGGCCCCTGCCACATCCATCCCTCACTGTGTTTCCCCTTCTTGGTCAGGAGAAGTTAGGAGACATAGCCAGAAACTTGGAGGTTCTGTGTAGGGGACTTAATGTATTTCCCTCCCCATACTTCAAATTGGGTGAAATTACGTTTCCTCATTTTTGACACGATATGTCTTGATGTTTTTGTTTTCACACCCGTGTTTTGACAAGTATGGTAAAGTCAAAATGCTAGCATTCTTTGACATTCCAGAGCCACTGCCTAGTGTATTTTTGGAATTTGATGTCCAAGCTGAAAAACTCACTGGCATCGCCTGATATATACATCTGCTGTGTTTTTGTTTTTAGCATTCTCTCTCTCTTTCTTTTAATGTGTCCCATTAATAGTATATATTGTTGGATTTTTAAGAGTTCAATTAAAGAGTTAATGGAAGATGCAAAGCCAGTCACAGGCATGATTGCCTAAGTTCAAATTCACTCTTGCTACCTTATTTTGTCTTCTCTGGTTCTCATCCTTTCTCCATTCCCCTTTTTCTGGATCTCTCCTTTAGTTCTCTTGAGTTGATCAAGCTTTTTTTTGTTTCATTTTCCCCCTTTTGGTTGTATGCTTCAGAATTTTTATCTCCCTTCCTTCCCTATTCCTGTCTTTAATATGCTTTTATTTCCTTCTTCACCTATATGGACTCACGTTTCATTTTGGAATTGTCTGGGATGTGGATTTCAGGTAATAATTTGTCAACTTAAACAGATGGAATCAGTGGTTATTTTTTCTTAACTACAAGTTTTAATGATTTTTTAAAATTAATTTTTTTTATCTCACATCATTTTCTTGTGTTTGGTGAGAAGATTAATTATGAATCCTTGTATGTCCAGATATATCTATATTTTGCTTCCTTCTTAAATAGTAGTTTGCTTAGATATAGGATTTTTCAAAATAAGTTTCCTTGTTTTTCTTTAAGATTTGTCTTTGTTGGTGTCTGTCTTGCCAATGAGAAGTCTAATACACCTCTGACTTTTATTCTATTCTAAGTGACCATTTAAAAAATTTGTGTAAGTTTGTAGGATTTCATATTTATTTTTGGTATCCTGAAGCATCACCATTATGTTCTAGGTGTGTGTTTTTTCTTTTCACGCTCCTCTGAATATAATCTTTCCTCAATTCTGAGAAATTTTATTTTTATTTCTTTGATTATTTTACCACTTCTATTCTCTCTGCATTACTTTTCTGGAACTCCTATTGAACTGATAGCAGAACTTCTAGCTATATTCAGTGTACTTCAGTACTCCTTGTTCCCTTATTTCCATTTCATTCTAGTCATATTGTTACAAGAAAAACCACTAGAAAATTTCGTGGCTATAAATGATGGCAATTTATTATGTTTCATGATTCTGTGGTTGACTGAGTTATGTTCCTGCTCAATATCCTGGTAACTCAGCTAGGACACCAAAGTTCTTTCCCTGAAGCTTCCCTCTCCATGTGGTATCTTTCTCCAGAGCCTCCCTGTGTGGTCTTCTTTCTCCTCCAGGACATCCTAGGCTTCCTTACAGCATGGCAGCTGGGTTTCAAAAGAACAATCTAAGAAAACAAGTTTCTGCTTGTATCAATCCTAGCAATGTCTCATTGACCAAAGCAAGTGGCCAATCCTGAGTCATTGTGGGAGGTTACTCCATAGCGGCATAAATGGTGAGACCTGGGGTTTTTTTTTTTTGGGAAGGCCAATGATGACAAAGTTGGGGTGCTGATAGCTCCTCTTTTGAGTGCAAGATTTTACTGCCCCTTCTGAGGCTTAATGCCTACATGAGATACTGCCCAGCTACTCTTTGGGGCTCTATTCTCTGGTTTAATCCTTGGGAAAAGTCTATTATCTACTAATTGGCTCTGGTAGAGGAGTAAGAGGGGATCACTACATAGCTGCCTGAGTTGGGCTTCCTAATTCTTTTGAATGCTTTGTGGCATCTGGTTTATTTGCTCTCAGCCCTAAAGTGTTCCAGTCTTGACCTGCACTGTTTGAGGTGACAGCTTCCTTTTACTCCTTGGTTCCACCCTTCTGAATCTTCTTTATTGTCTGGACCACCCATTTGACTGTAAATTCTAGGTGGGGAGGGACTATACTGGACATCCTGTCTGCAGGGCATCTTGCTAACACTTTGGCTGGTATATGGTAGACACATGAACTATTTCCTAAGTGAATGATTTCATTAATGTGCTTCAGAAGAATTAACAAAATTTGGGGAAAATTTCCCATCATTGACCTACATTTCAACCTCATGAAAAACATATTTAGCACTTGCATATAGTAGGGTTTGAATAGAATTTCCAATTGAAAGCAGAATTCTGCTACTGAAAGAGTTTGAAAATCCAACCTTGGGACAATGCTTTCATTTCACAGACACAGAATGGATTCCAACGTGGGACTGGCTTACCTATCTCATTCTTTGTGAATGAGAGTTGGAACTAGGTCATCATCTCAACTCTCCCCACAGCCCAGCCTCTGTGATGGGCTGTGGGTACTGCTGCTCCATCTGAGCCACCTAATATGTCACCTCCATTGTTCTTCCCACAGTCCTTGAGGTGGTGCCCAACTTCGCTGGGATGAGCCCTGACTCCACAAAAGCACTCTCATTAGTGCTGTTTCCTAGGACTATTAGATCACCAGACCCTAATGGGACTTGAGCAGAAAAAGCTTAGCAATTTTAGTGATGCCATGTTAGTACTTTGAAAAAGATCCAATCTCTCTGTAATACATTCCAAAATCTGCGTATGTGTCTCACTGTGTCCTGTGTATATCTCACCATGGTCAAAAGAAGCAGGCAGGGTGTTTTTTGTCATCCAGACTTACAGCTAAGGAAACCAAAACTGGATGATGACATGCTGGGTCCAGGCAGAGTCAGGAAGGAAAAGGAACGTGTCACGTCCCTCCTGGGGCTCATGCAGCTGCTAACTGACCCACTTAATGAATGCCTCATGTAACCTTTAACATGGGGCAAACTATAACACAAAGCAAACCAACCCGAAAGTGTAAGTGTTTATTTCTGTAGAGAATGCTAAATAGGCTTTCCCTGTCTTTGATGTTCAGTGGGGACCCAGGAGGGTTGCTGTGCTGTGCTGCACCACACAGGCCTACCCTTCAGGGCAACACACTAATGGAGCTGCTGAGAGTGCTGTCTCCTGTTACTCACAACAGCAACCTTTTCTGGGCATTCTCCTTGACCAAGAGTGCTGCTTTGTCCAAGTAGATGCCTCTCTCAGAGGCATCCTGCATCTAGGGCTGGTCTGTGCACAGGTACAGAGATAAGATCTACTTGCTTCAATCTGAGAAGGGTCCATCCAGCTTCAAAGCTCCACAGGGGATCAGCTGAGGGCTGAAGTTACTGTACAGAATTCAGCTTCTCCCTCTGGTCAGTCCTGCCCCTTCACTTATTTACAGGAGTCACTCTTCCTGTGAACCCCCAAAACTTCCTAGACATAAATCTTCATTTCAGAGTCTATTTCCAGGGAGCCCAACCTACACAGGGTTGTCAGTGAGCTAGAGATTACTCACTTCTAACGGGGGAGTGAAGGGGTGTTCTTCCCTATCACTAACCTGAGAGAAGAGGTGCTTCAGGGAGTCACAAAGGGAGCATGAAATATGTCCCCTGAACTTTAGAGAATATGGAGATGGTGACCTAACCCACACCTGCACAAGCTCACAGGTGGTAGGCTTTCTGGGGTTACTGCTAATATCTATGCAGGGAGGTAGGAGTGGGACTGAGCTGCAGATGTGGGTCCCCTGGAAAGAGATGGACTTTAGGCATCATGAAAGTTTCTTCACCTAAGAGGCTGACCTGCAGAGCAGAGATGATCCTCTTGGGTGGACCACCAGGGGATTATGGCATAGACCTATTGGTTAGCTAGAAAAGGCAATGTCCAGGCCAGCAATATGAAGACCAGAGTCTCTGGCATTGGGGGCCACTGAAGAATCCCAGTAAGGGTCTCCACAGAACAGAAGGGTCAGTATTTGAATATCTATGACTAAGGGCATTAAAATTTCAGAAATGACCAGAGATGGCACCCAGCATATATGACACTTGGATATTCCTTGTCTCATTCTTTTTCTTTCCCCACAATCAGAGGAGCCAGGAGCAATGTAGAGCCTGGGGGCATAATGAAATCCCCAAGGAATGCTCAAGAAACAGGGAAAATCAGAGAGATTATACCTGTCCTCCCATTCCATTCTAGGTTTTCTCTCTGGCCCCTGTATGGTATTTTGGGAAGAGAAATTTCACAATGGAGGAGAGACTGAAGTCTTAATATTCATTTACAGGCTTTTTTTTTTTTTTTAACTTCTGACCATTGGTCCACTTTGTTTTGCTTCTGCACATGATATCTGAGGAAGACTGAGAAAGCTCAGGGGCATGCCTGATATTTCATTAGGGACAGGACAATGGGATTGCTGAGCTGGTTACTAGGAGCCCTAATGTGGAGAAGCACATTTACTTTCTTCTTGCACACTATTGAATCCATGTCATTCAATGAACAGTTTCCTTTTTTGTTAATTTTCTGCTGGGACTGTGGCAAGTCCTTTGATCTGGGAGGTTTTCTTAGCAAAATACTTTCCCAAGTGTGTTCCATATTCTGTTTGATGTTAATGAGTACTAATTAAAAAGGGTTATTTGTGACCAAATAATTTGGGAACCATTGGAATGAATAAAGTTGAATGTTTTTCTTTACTACAGACCTTCTCAGAGTCTTTAAAACATGAATATATGAATTCTAGGATAGGCTTCTCCAGCTGAAACTCATTTGAGAATTAAAATATTTTTTCTGAGGAAGATCTCTTAGGTCTAGTTTCTGGACATACTTAGTAATAGGTGAGTCTTAGGAGCACACGTCTCTATACTAATATGTCAGAGCACTGCTTTCTTATCACAAGTGTGTGACAGGTCAATATATTGGAATATTGTCTAGTTTGATTGCTATAACAAAAATAGCATAAACTGAGTGACTTAAACAACAGAAATTTGTTTCTTACCATTCTGGAGACTGGGAAGTCCAAGTTCAAGTCATTGGCAGATCTGTTGTTTGGTGTGAGCTCACTTCCTAGTTCATGGATGGCCATCAGCTGACTGTGTCCTTACATGGTGGAGGCAGATAATACTGGGCTGTTCATCCCCTAATAAGGGCAACACCAATTATGTCATGTAAGCCCAAAACTCATAACTTAATTACTTCCCAAAGACTTTACCTCTAAATATCACATTGAGGATTAGCTTTCAACATGTGAATTTGCAGTAGGGACAGGGGGACATTCAGACATTGAATCATAGCAAATACTAAGTTAATGTGTTCACCCATGCTTAACAGGCTAGACACACTTTTTTTTAAAATATATTTTTATTTATTTATGAATACAGAACTGGGGTATAGGCCAGATTTGCAGGGGGTGAGAGGATTCACCTAGATTGAACTCATGGCTGGCAATAGCTTGACAGCTCTGAGACTTTAACCTCTGTGCCACCAGTGATGCCCCCTCAAGCCTGACACAGTTTGTAGCAATGTCAGGACAGCTCTAACTTACCACCCTGGGCATGGGGACTTCTTCTAGCAGAGACTGCCATGCATGCTCTCACAAGCCTGCGAGTCAGAGTATCCTTACAGCAGTGGTGGGAATGACACCCACTGAAGCTAGTCAGTGTTCCCACCCATTCCCCTATGACACTGTTTCCCTGTAGAGCTCCTTCTGGAAGACGAGGCGGATGTCCTGCATGTTCTCAAATCTTCTCACCTGCATGAAGATTCTATTACCCAGCACACTGAATCTAATCCCATTTATAGCAGCATCCCCTCTACCAGCATTGCATCATAATCTCTTCCTCTGGTCTCAGCATCAGATACACTCTCTCGGTCCTGAAGTACAGTCACATGCCTTTACTTGGCATTGGGCGGGAATGGCTTAGGCACCAAAAGTCTGTTGTGGGGCATAGAGCCTGCTCTATTCAAGACAGGGCAACACTCAGAGGCCAGCTGGACACTGATGAGAGTAGTGGCATCTGTCATTGAGACAAGGAGCCTGGACAAGAAAATATGATAGATTCAACTTACTATTTCCACAATCCCACACATGTAGCTTTTGCTCTTGCTATAGAAATCTTATTGATTTATAATAAAGCTTAGCTTGTATAATGTTTGGTGTAGCTTGGGAAATTACCATGGAAAACATGGTTTCCACCCAGCCCCTGCCTTGTCCCTGTGGATAACACTCCCCCATAAGCCAGAGCTTGCTGCTGTACCTCCCTCATCCTGCCACAGGGTGTCTCACCTCCTCTGAGGTGTTCCTGTGCTCCCCAAATCCCTGAGTGCTGTAGAGGAGAGAGAGAAAAAGAATATGGCATGATTTAGAGGGCTTTAAAAAAATCTTGCAAGAATCTCAACAGAAGAACAGGGTACCTACAAAGGAAGAAACATCCATACACCTCAGATTTCTCTCCAACGCAGAACTGCTGTCTCCAGAGGTTTAAATGAAGAAGGTGGTGACCCAAGAATTCTATGTTCAGCTAAATTGTCGTTCATGTGTGAAGCCATAAAAAGACACTTTCAGAAGTGAAATGGTTTAGAAAGTATGCCACTTTCTTATTCTTCCTCGAAACTGCTCTAAGATGTATTTCAGCTGACTAAGAGATAAATCAAATCAAGGATTCAAAAGCAGATGATAGTGTACACTGCAAAGAAAATCTCAGTTATGTTCCCAAGAGTATAAAATGGCACAAGCCACATATTCTGGCTGGATATAACAGAATTTTAAAAAATATGTAATGAGTGGAATATAAAAAATACATAATGAGTGGAATATAGAAATATACATAATGAGTGGAAATATATAATGAGTGGAATATAGAATATAGAAAGTGGAATATAGAAAGAAATATAGAAGTTGATAGATGATAGATGACATGAATTGAAATTAGAGTTGATAGATGATAGATGACATGGATTGAAATTAGAGTCTATTTAGAAATAAAGAAATTGGGCTAAAAGCATTTACAATTACATAAATAATTAACAACAATAATTTAATGAAAATCTTATGAATGAATTGACAATCATTGTGCCAGAGGGAGGGGGACTCAGGACAGAAATCCCCACCTTCCCCTGAGAAGAAATTAATGGCACTAGGAGCCACCTACCCAGCAGAAGCACTTATCACCTGAGCTGCCCAGAAAACAGGGATGCCTTCAGAGAGGGTAGATAATTCATTTCATAAGAACTGGCTGAGGAGAAAGGAAAACACTAGGGATGTCTCTCTGGAGGGTAAAGAGACAGAGGTGAAATCAAAGGCAGCAGCAAAATAGTGCCAAAGAAATTCCACAGGCCTTTCGATTGAAGACATCTTAACCCTGTCCTCAAATCAGTTCACAACACTTGCCTGCATGGCAGATGTCTCTCCAAGGACATGGCAGATGTCGACTCCCGCCTAGGGAGTGCCCATCTTGGCCCTTGACTTCTGCCTGTGCTGCCTGCTTGAGTCGACCACCAGAGTCTCCTGGAAGCCCTGCCCTGGCTGACCCCTTTGGCGCTCCTCAGAACATGCCTGAGTGTAAGAGCAGGAAGCCCAGGGGACAGTCTGTGAAATGTTGTCATAGAGGTCCACAGAGACCCACTAGCCCTCTCCTGGCAGGACACGTCTGCAGCTTTGCTTGCTTTAACCAGTTTTGCGTCCCAAAACTCACACAGCAGGGGTCACCACTCCTGGCTCAGCTCCCTAAATCTCCAGTTTTACTCCAAGTACCTAAATGGATTTACTCCAAGAGTGGGCAAAGTCCCTAGCACAGAAAAGGTAGTGCATCAGATGCTTTCAAGGAGAAAGGAGGGCCTGTGTGTTTGCTGCCCACGTTGCTCCTTGGTCACCGTGTTGGGCCGGAACCCGCAGGAAGTTTCCCCTCAAAGGATGGCTCTGGCCTGCATCAGCGTGCCTGGCACAGTATCTGTTATCTCCAGATGTGCCAGCTACGCAAAAGAACAAGGCCTGTGGAAACTGAGCGCTCCCTCATCTGCAGCACTCTTGGTCCACGTGGGTCTGAGCGGTGGAGACCATAAGCAGAGCCTGACCATCCAGGGGCACTACGCAGCTGTGCAGGCCATGAAGGGGGCAGATTATTTTTTGCAGTGAAAAATTCCAGCTTTGGAGTCAAAGGCTTGAAGCTGTGCTCTGATATTTAAGTTATTTTAGGCAATCCTAATATCTTTACTTGCCATTTTCATTTCTATATCTACTCATATCATCACATATATAAATATGTAAATCTACATTTACCTATCTAATCTATTTCATATTTATATACTTACCTATGTTTATATATCATGTTTATTTACCTATCTTTCTATTTTCAGTTTTTTAAAAGATTTATTTTTATGTATTTATGCATACAAGAACTGGGGTGTAGGTCAGAGGTGCAGGGGGTGAGGAGATTCACCAGAGACAGAGTAGGGATCAGAACAGGCAGATCTACTGAAATACACTGCTTGGGGAGCAGTGGGCTAGACAGGAGAGGTCTGCTGCGCCATGTGGGTTAGCTCCCTAGCCAGGGATTGAACTCATGCCTCAGTGCTTGGCGATAGCTTGATAGTACTGAGACTTTAATCCCTGTGCCACCAGGGAAGCCTTATCTTTCTATTTATTGATTGATAGCTCTATAGATAAAAATAAGATACTTTTTACACAGCCCTTAGTTCAGTGCCTAATACACAATATGTTTGTAGAGGTGTCAGTTCTGTCCGTGGACAGATATATAATAATATTGACTATTTATTTAGTGCTTCTGTCATATTTTACCTGTGTTAACACTTTGTCCTCACAGTAAACCTATAACACAGCCTCTATGTTAGCTCCATTTTATAGATGAGGACATTGAGGCATAGTTATGTATGTTCTACAGTTCCCCTGACTGTACGGCTAGAGCTGACAATCAAGCCCATACAATCAAGAGTACTGTTCCTAACTCCTAGATAAAGATGAGGAGGAAGAGAAAAACATTGATGTTTCTGTTATCTGGTTTCTTCACCCTTTCTGAAAGGTCTTTTGTCCAAAGGAAACTTTCACTCTGGCTGTGAAATTCCTTTGTCTCTGGTTTCCTAAGTTCCCACTTTGGGCAGTGAAGGGTCTTCAGATGCAAGAATGGGGTCACTCCTAGTGTAGTGACCAAAGGGTCAAAGTGTCTCTGCACCCTGCAGGTCCTGTACCTTCCAGCAGTGGGGTAAGGGAAGGCCCTGAGTGTTTTACAAGCAAACATCTTTTTCTGCAGTATTTTCACTGCACATATTGCTATAGCATAACTGTAAGGCAACTTTTGCTGTAAAAGAGTAAAGAATGAAAAATAAATTACATGAAATACGATTTTTTAAAATTATTATCTTTAATTGAAGTAACACTACCTTATAACATTATGTAAAGTTCAATTGTGCATCACTGAGATATATCACTTGTGTATTTAGATTTATGGCAATACCGCACAAAGAACAGATTTTCTTTTGTGGATTGTACCTGTGTGCTTCCAAGTCTTTCATTCATTCGTGATATTATACATTTTGGGGGTATTTTTCAATGATCAAACTTACTGCAGGTGTGAAATTAGAGTGTCAAGTCAGATTGCATACTACTATACCAGAAAATGATAACATGGCAGTTTGTTAAGAGTTAGTTTCTTATTTGTCAATGGAGAGATGAAACCAAACTGTCCAACGAGTTAGTTCTTTTCTCTTTTACAGAAAAATATCCTATGACCAATTAGTTTTGCAGTGAAAACATTTGTGGTGAAATTATAGGTCATGGTCAGGGAAGTGGCATAGGAAGAAGGCAAATTAGTGCTGCCCTTGGTGGGGGCCCTGCTTTTCCTGCCCATGTCATACACAGCTTCTATCTGGAAATACCAAAGGAGACCCCTCTTGTGGGTCTGTTTTGGAGGGTCTTGAAGTCTGTGCTGTTACCACCTTGCTGCTGCTGCCATCTGCAAAGGTGAACAGAGAAGCCAGAGCTTTCTTCCCCTTCTGCCAGTGCTCCTGGCTCATGGCCTCCTGCCCTGACACCCTTATAGCAGGACAGGTTCTTGCAGCAGTGCCAGAACTTAACATTCTCAGTGAGCCTGACCAGGTTCTGTCCAGTACCTACAATAGTGCCACTAACTGGAGTCTTGCTTGTCCTAGCCCTCAGGGACAGTCACGTTGCACATGGATACTGGTCCTGGACACATGATGCCCATCTACAGTGGGCCTCGACCTGTGAACCCATCCAGGAGGTCCAGGGCATCTATTTGGGATGGTGGTGACTGCCTCTGTCTCAGCACACACCCTAGTAACACTGGCCTCCTAGGAGTCAGAGCTTTTTTGCTATATACCTGCCTTCAAGTTCCCTGTGAGGAAGAGCCACAGAACTTTTATTGAGCTTGCCTTTATCTCCACTTCAATGACCAAAGGAGAGAACAGAAATTTCACAATGACATCGACATTCAGGCTGACCTGAATCTGTTTCTCATGAATTTAGTGCACTCAAATCTGTGCAGATGTTGTTGGTTCTGCTGAGGCAGCAATGGATGAAAGAGATGAGGGCCCTACTTTCAGATCACTAATGATCTAGAGACATGGACAGGTAAGGCATATGTACACAAGTGATTTTATAAGATAAATTGGTTAGTGGTAAGTGCTAAGAAGGAAAATAAGATATAGTGGTATGATAGAGAATGGCTTGGGTCTTGTTCTTCAGGTGGTCAGGGAAGAATTCCCCGAAGAGGTGATATTTTATTATGATCTGAATAAAAAGAAGTTGACAGCCAAGCTAGGATCTGGAGGAAAAATGCAACAAAATCAGGGGAGCGAAGTGCAAAAGCAAATCCTCTAAGGTGGGAATGAACTTGGAAATCTTGAGGCTGACTTCAGCCATAGTGTCTGCAGGGATCCCTTCTTTGCTGTGCACATGCGGGATCTGGGATTAGAGACTTCACCTGCTAACTTTTTGGACCCTCAATCTTTTCACAATGATGCTGAGGGCTGACAGCACCCCTTCTCCACCCAGACCTAGATTCTACGGAACAAAATGTGAATTGAAGTGCCAGGATGAGAAATCCAAGGCAGTTAAAAGGCATCAGGGTTTAAATAGAAGGTCTCTAGCAAACACTGCATTCCTCTCAGGTCTCAGTCTCAAAGATATTTGCCCATAGGAGATGACTAGATAAGGATAACTTCAAAAAGTGGAAGAACCAATCAGTCATCTCTGAAAAGGCCATCAAAGAATTGGGATGATTTCTTTTCTTTGATATTGCTTTGTAACACCCAGGGGCAAAGGTCAGAGGAGAGACCAAGTCCTTGAGGGATTTCCATGAATGTCTGTTTTTCAAAGCAAAACAATGAATGGATTCCAGTTCCTGCCTGCTGCCTTGGTCAGTTCTTTGTACTGGAAGCTGGTCAGTTTTTTCTTCTGGAAGCTGTCTTCAGAGAGCTCACTATTTTGGAGGGGGAGGTATCTCTGTCAAGGAGGACACCCAACTTGTATTGCTTTGTGTTGTAGGAGGTTTTATGGAAGATGAGAGGGGAGGTGATCTGCTTGCACTTCCCACTGTGATATCTAAGATGTCAAAATGACGTGGACATCAGGGGACCTGTAGGAGCTGTGTGCTGTGGTCTCCCTAGGCAACTGCTGCTAGGCCAGACCTCCTCCTGCTGGCTCTTACCACCTCATTTCAGGTCTATTGCTTGTCTCTTCAGCAAATCTGCACTGCAGGCTTGAATCCAGGCAAGTACTGAGCATCAACATCTTTTGGTTTCTTATGTGAACCAAATAACACTTGAGGGGTTGGAAAGACCTGGGTTTGAGTGCCATCCCGGTAACTGTGTGATCTTGAGCATGTCATGGAACTTTTCAGAACCATAGTTTATTTCCCTGTAATTGGGTTACTAAGAGGATTCCAAAATATTGAAGTACCTAATATGTGTAAAGCCCCTAGTGCCATGCCTAGCACGCCAATCTCTCTGGGTCTAAACTCAACTTCGCCTGTCATGGGCCAGTCACTATTATAACACCAGCTCTGCCCTGCTAACTGCTGAGAATGCTACTTTCCCACAAAAGAACCAGTAGCCTGATCAGAATATGAAGTATGAATATTCTGTTAATGTGATAATATGGGCTCCAGGGTCACCTGGGTGTTTCCTACATACAGTATCAGACTTTTGTCTCTCCCTCATTCCTGCATCATGCTTGCTGCCTTGGGAGGCATCTGAAGTCAAACCAACTGCCAGCACAGTCATAAGACTTTTGGTCAGAAATGTAGAGATCCAACTCTTTAAGATGAGTTGGAACTGGGAGTTAATAGCATGGGAACCCAGTCATCTTTCTTCCAAGGCCCATATGCTATCACTAATGCCCAGGACTGCCTAAATATCAAGAGGAGCTGACTTTCCCCATTGTCTGAGAAGATCAGAGCAAGCCTATTGCCTATGGTGACATTCAGGGCTGGCAATTACCCAATACAATGCACAACCACCCTCAAATTTAATACAGAAATCAGGTGTGCTATGAAAGGGCTTGAAAAGGCTTTAATTTTCTCAGCTGTCTAAGGCTCCGTGCTGACTAGAGTGTCCCTGGCACAAAAGCACTGTCCATCATGTGCTTTGCTGAATACAACACTTAGCCCAGCTGTGCAATCTTCCCAGACAGCTCAACAATGGGGCTCAATCAAGGCGCAGAACTTCTCCTCCCATTCCTCAGACCTGTTCTTGCTTCCCTCTTTCTGGGAGAAAGAATGAATCCATTGTTGGGTGTTTCTCTGATACTTATCATTGGCTGATGGGAGGTATCTGCTGATGTTTGTGGCCCATGAGGTGGTGCTCCATACCCTTGCAACTGAGTTTTCTTGGCAGGGGGGCCATAGGCTCTGTTTCCCCTTCTAGCCACTGAAT
>PVIJ01006404.1:77893-92549 GCA_004024925.1 Scalopus aquaticus | reverse complement strand
ATCAGTCTTTTTAGCTTCTTTCCAAGTTCTACTCACCCGTGAGGGTGTTAGATTTATGTAGCGTTTCTGGATCTTCTCTGGGTTTGGCTGATGTCTCTTTATAGGCGGCTTGTCTTTTGGGAGAGTTGATACTAACGTCCCTTCACCGCCATGTTGATGACGTCACCCAATAGCAGTTTCGGCATCAGATCTTAACCTCAACCTTGGAAGTGGGTTAGTGTCTATGGAGAGAAGTGAAACCCAATTTCCTACCAGATGTAGATTTTGTACCCTAAAAGAAGAGTCTTTCTGTGTCAAGGTCTTTGAATGAGCCCAAGGACAGCATTGTGTGTGAATAAACTTGAAGACTGTTCTGTGGATGACAGGGTATCCCGATTGGTTCAGTTGTAAAGAGGGAGATTATGACCTGTGTCACTTTCATAAATTATGGATTGGTAGCAAAATGCTATAAAAAGAACAGAGTGAGGTTCAAGCGGCAAACAGACTTGGTGTTAAATCCTGACTCAACAACTTACTATCTTACAAAAGAATTTCTTTGAGCCTCCATATTAGGTATCTACTTCATTGGCTTTTTTAAGGATTAAGTGATGCAGTTCATTTGAAATGGCCAACTTCGGGTTTGGCACTTACAGAGAGAGAACGTTGCTATTACTATTACTTTAATCATTTAATCAATTCTATGGTAAGAAACTATTTGGCCTTGACTAGGTTGCTTCCCCATTATCTTTTTGACATGGTGACCTCTGTTAATTTCTCCTGCTTTAAAGTCAATGACTCAGGAAACTTTTAGGTCTTACCCATTTGGGAACTCTTTCTCCATGGGCCAGGTAGGAATCATTTATCTCTGCAGTCATGATTGGACTTGTCCTGGAAGATAAGCAAGGATGACACACATAGGAAGGGAAAGTCCCATTCAGTCTTGCTTGATCCTGCCTGGAGTCTGGTGCTTTGGGGCAGAACTAGAGACAGCTATTTCATCATAGCCACATCATGTTCATCTTTCTGGGAATGATGGCAGGAGAGGAACCCAAGAAGCAGGATGACTTGAATTTATTTTCTTGGATAGAAGATTTGTTGGCAAGACTCAGCTTTGCCTCATAAATGGACAGGGAGGTTAGCTGAGCAGGAAGAACTGGGTTTGAACCACTCCCTCTCTGCTGGTCAGACCCAAGAACATTGTACAAGAAACGTGGTCCTTGGCACCAACTCATACTTAACTTTCTACATGTCCCAGACTGCCCTTCTGCCCCTTTGGTGATCTGCCATTAGTCTGATACATGTGTAATTTGAGTCCATCTGGATGAAATTGCATGGGAGGAAAAGAAGAGAATGCAGAGAAAGACAGTAACTTAAAGCAAGGAGGCATGAGGGCAGAGAATGGAGGTATCCCTATGGAATAGATAGGATTCTATCCAGAGGAGTGAAGGAAACCAAATGAAGTGATTTAAACAAAATTAAGACTTACTTGTGTAACACATTAAATGCTAAGGAGGCAGAGTAGGATTGTAACTGTGGCTCCACAATTATCAGTCCCCAGACTCTGCCTACTCCACTGATCTGTCCCCTTCAATATGCAGTCTCCACACTGTGGTCCAAGATGGTGATGCCTCGTTTTGTCATCACATTTGCATTCTAGGCAGCGAAAAAACAAAGAAAGAAAAGGAAGGGGAAGTGCATATGCCATCTCTCATATGACATTTCCCAGAAGTTGAATACATTTATTCAACTTTTGTCCCAACTGGCCAGTGCTTAGTCGCATGGTTCCATGTAGCTGCAGAGAGACTGGGAAATGTGTCTTTAAGTAGCCACGTGCTCATCCACACCGCCCCCCGCCCTCAACTTTTGTGAAGTTCTGTTACTGAGGAAGAAAGTTAGAACAGATGTTGGGAACAATTGACCATTTCTGCCACACCCTGAAGATGAGAGTGGGTGCTCTGGAGTGATGGCACAACAGCCACTGTAAGCTTTGGTTGCTGACTCTGGAGCCAGGCAGCAGACCCATCTGAAGTCAGCTCTGCCGAATACCAGCTGTGCGATGCTGGGCACACGTCCGGACCCGTGTGAACATCAGTCTTCTCTTCTGTAAGCAACAGTCATAAAACTACTTCATGGAATTGGTACTCACATTAAGCAAGGTGATGTTTTTAAATTGCATGTGTCCTTCCTGGCAAACAGTTAGACCTCACATTAAACGTTAATGATTTTAATAAATGCTAAAGATTATGATTGTTCTGGATGCAGAACCTCCCCAAGGACTAGCCATTTCCAACTGGCTATCATCATCACTAGCTGGCTATCATCCTCCTGTGACCATTATCCACACCCTTCAGAAAGGCCATCATTTTCTCCATAGAGTCCACTTTTGCTAGGATTTTGAGTTTGGCTTTTCCTCTGAAAGCCAAGATCTCCCACTGAATGGAGCCCTGGCATTTCTAAAGTCATAGCTTGCCACAAGGAAATGTCAGTGAATTCCCTTTTTAACATTACTCAATTCTCTCAGACATGCATTTAATTTAGACTGAATAGGGCAGTTATTGTCCATTTATTAATAATTGCTTATTAAAACCATTTGTATGACATTGTTTCACTTAGTCTAATCCCCTCAATATTCATCCATGGTGTCCTAAAGGGAACAATTTCCTTTTTTATCATGACTGAATAATGCTTAGACAGAAAGACAAATACTATATGATATCACTTGTGTGAAGAATTTCAAAAAGTTGAACTCATAGAAACTAAGAGTGGCTTCGTAGTTCCCAGGGTCTGGGGGTAAGGGAAAATGAGGAGATATTTGGCTAACATATATATACTTAACAGATATGAGATAAATGTATTCTGGGTTTCTGAAGGACAGCATAGTGATTACCATTAATATCACTGTACTTGAAAGTTACTAAGATAATACATCTTAAATTTTTTTCACCACATAAAGTAAATGGTCACGATGTGGCAGATGGAGGTGTTAGCTAAATAGGAATTTGTCCTATGCCTGAAATGCACACAGTGTTAAGTGTCAGATATGTTAAATAATGTCAAATAAAAATAAAACTGTAAGTATAAATTTAAAATTTTATAAGAAAGGCAAATGAAACAGAACACTGGTGACTTGCGATGTGGTCATAAGGGACCAAGAGCAGTTCTAGACCCCTCGGCTATCCCGGCTGCTTTCCCAAGAGCAGTGCTAGCTTCCACTTCCATCTTCTTTTCCACCTGCTACTGATCAGCCAGTGCCTGTGCTTTTCCAAAAGGATTTTACCAACTGCTATTCATTATAGGAATGGAGCATGCCCAAGGGTTCTCCATCCATCTCCATGCCAGTGATGAGCATACCGAGCCTGTGCCGCTAACATAGAAGGCATGTGGTCAACTCCGGTATCTGCTGGATCCCCGCATATGATTTCTGATAAAATGGAGGGATAACTCATGACACTTGACATATACACAGAGTTTTGTAATTCATCAAGCATTTTTGTATGTCAATAAAAATAACAATAAGGATAATACCAACCCTTGATTGAGTTTATATCCTAAGTATTTTGCATGAATGTAAATTTTGTATACCATCCAGCACGATAGGCATTATTGTGTACAGTTTTACTGATTAATAAACTGAGGCTCAGAGTACAGATGACTGGTATCCAAGGACCCAGATCAAAAGGAACATCTCTCAAATGAGGCAAACCTGGGTCTCATTTGTCTTTTCCTGATTGCACTATAATTTCTTGCCCCATAAGGGAACGAAGAAGGGGATAGACTTTGGCCACACAAATGCTGTGAGGAAACAGTTTAGAACCATATCTGAATGTCCCTGCAGGCAGCTACAGAGCCATGCATGCCCTTCCCTTCTCCCATGTGCTTTTTCTTGCTGGCACTAGGAGGTTAGTTGTTTCTGAGGAATGCTGGCTGAGGCGGGCTGGAGAGAGAGAGGTGCTATTTTCAAACAGGCAGTTCAAATTCAGCACCATTGGGGAGCTAGGTTCATCATGTTGGAGGAGACCGGGGGAACCCTGATGATTATGAATAACAATAATGCTATTTTTTCCTATTTCATATTTAATCTCACTTTTCCTTGGCCTCCTTTATTCTGTAATTATTTCTTGTCTAGTGAGAATCATATTTCTTTCTTAAAAAAGATTTATTTATTTATGCATACAAGAACTGAGGTGCAGGCCAGAGGTGTGGGGTGGTGAGAGGATTCACCAGAGACAGTGGGGAGCAGAACAGGCGGATCAACTGAAGCACACTGCTGAGGGGAGCAGCAGGCGAGGCAGGAGAGGTCTGCTGTGCCATGTGGGAAGCTCCCTGTCCCAGGACTGAACTTGTGCTGCAGTGGCTGTGGATAGCTTCATAGACTGAGACTTAACCTGTTGCGCCACCAGGGAGGCCCGGGAATCGTATTTCTTAAACATCAGTACCTATGCTTTTTCCTGCACTTCTTATAACTGTTTCAATTTGCATTATAAGTATTACTAATTATATAAAAATTACTTAGTAACATTTAATATTTTTGGTATCGCTTTGATCTGCTGGGCAGTTGGACTGTTTAGTTTTTTTTATGTTCAAATTTATGGTCTATTTTCTTATTTACTTCAATTATCTTGTTTTTACACATAAAATATTTGCTTATTTGAAATACAAAATAATGAAAAATTGTCCAGAAGATTTTACTGTAAGTTTCATCTATAAGTTGCCTAGCTTTCCTTAAAGAATTATTTTGATTAGTGCCTGGATTCTTCTTCCAATTAACTTTTACAAATATGTGTGTATATGTATGTAAGTGTGCTTTTGCACAGACTCCCGTACAGTAAAAATATTCTATTTTTCTGCCCTTATTAAGATAGCACAAAATGTTTATTTCTGATATCCAGTTTCAGAATTATAGATCTAATACCATTTCCATTTCCATGTAATTCGAAGAACATCGGTAAGAGCAAGTTGCTGGCCAAGCATGCTTCTCAGCAGGGCCACCTACAGCTCTCACTCTCTTTCTCTTGTAGTAGGAATATTCTACTTCATACTAACATGCAAGGATTAAACAGTGAACGTGGAACACTGCTGCTTTGACTGAGAACTTCACAGTCTCCACAGGAAGAGTAACTGATTTTCTCTATCAAGAGTAAAGGAGGTGTTTCTATAATTCAGTGGGAATTGAATTACATTCAGATGGGAGAGATCCGCAGGGTCAGGGATGTGGGGAGCTTTCCGGCTCTCTGTGCCCACACCCCACCTACCCCAGCATCTCTGAGTAACTGATCTTGGTAGCTCAATCATGCTATTTGATCATTTTTCCATTAATACCATTTTGATTCTCTGTGCAGGTCACTGAGTTAAGAACTTTGCAAACATATGCCTCAGTGAAGTTTAACAACATTCTTGCAAAGCAGATGTTATTATCTGTTTTACAAATGAGGGAAACTGAACTCTGTCAGACTAGTGCCCAAGGATGTGCAGATAAGTGGTGGATCCAGGATTTGGTTCCAGTTCGTCAGAGCCGACTGGGCATTTAACTACTACTATGTGAAAAGCAATTAAGGTGCTTATCACAAAGAAACATTCAGTAAGATGCATAGGGTCTGGAACAAAGCAAATACTCAGCAGGTAATAATTATCTAATGAACAGAATTTTGATCATTTTCTATAGATCTTTCTGTGTCCTAGTGCACAGGGCAGGATGGGATTGTAAAAACTGACCGATGATAACTTCAGAAGTAAGGATATCAGTGGCAAGGGAGCAGTGTAACTTGAGCTCCACAGACCATGTGGACATGTTTGGTGACAGTCAACAGCTTGACTTTCCCAGAGGAGCCCGCCCGGCTGGGCTTAGAGTCTCAGGCTCTCCTGGGGTTGAGAGAGCCTGGGAAAAACTGCGATGAAGAACCAGAAGGTCACTGCCAGCTGTAAAAGTTCTAGGATTTGGATTCCAAAGAAAAGGGAGAGGAGATGGGTTAACTGAGTTTTCAGACCTCAGGGCAGCCAAAGGGACTTTCCTAGTTCTTGCAACTAGTCATTCACTGTGGTAAGTCAAGAAAGTGGTTAGTGTTCAGTACCTCTTTTTGAGGCGGGGAGTATCCGAAAATGACTCTAATTTTGTTATCCATCTTTGTGAAAAACAACTATGGGGACTCCAAGGAACAGTCCTCCAGCATTGGCAGTAGCTGACCTTCCCCATCACAGTCACCATTTTCTCTCTGTAGGGCTTATCTCTTCAAAGGCAGAGGGTCTAGGTCCAGCTCCACACCCATCTAGCCACCCTCATCCTGTTTGGTCCACTCCAGCTCAGGCCCCTGAGATGTCACTAGCTATTTGCCAGACTTTCACTAGGTCAGACTCCTCCACTGGTGTCCCTGAGTATGTGAACAACAGGCAAGCCAGTTGGGAAGCCTGAGCTATCAACCTGAACAAGGAGGAGGAGGCATGGCACCCCAAAAAGCTCGGGGACACTTGCAGTCCACCTAGAAGGGACTTTTACCTTTGCTAACGGGCCTCCTCCTGTCTTCAAATGTTAGCAGCTAGAGGGAGTTGAGAGGATTTCTGAAAGGTTTATGTGGGGGTGGGGTGAAAGCTCCCCTCTCTTGCTCTGTTTTTCTTTTTAGACAACTTTGCACAAGGGGCAAATCTCCTGCCAATAGGCCTCGTAATGCCCCTCTTTGGGGACTGAATTTATCCGCTCAGCTGTCCCTTGTAAATTTATTCCTGTGTGAGATTTTTCCCAAACCATTCATTCCTCCGCTTAGCTCAGGCAGCTGGAATGTAGGAAAAAAATACATTTTTTCTTTTTCTTTTCTCTCCTTTTTTTCTCTTTTTCAAGAATGTGCCTTTTGTGTGCTGGGAGGAGCTGGGCTGAAGAGAAAAGAAAACAAATGTGGGCGCCGATGCACAAATACACACGTGGCCCTGAACAGCCCCACTGAGCACGGGGCTGTCTGGGGTGGGTGATGGGTGGCATGGGGCTCCCTGGGTGCCAGCCGACAAGGGTGTCTGTACTTTGGGCCTCGGGTCCTCAGCTTGGGTCAGGGCCAGAGAAACACCTCACTGGTTGTTTCCATGGCAACATCACAGTTTAATGGGAATGGAAAGCCTCGGTGGTTTAGAGCCAGGAAAGGCTTTCCAGCTGCACGTGTGTACAAAGCGGGTCCATGGGGAGGGGAGGAGGGTGTTGGAACTCTTACTTTATTTTTCCTTGAGTGATTATGGTCTCTGAGGCAGGTGAGGCTGTGCAAGTGGCTGGAGGTGACATATGTACTTTAAGAATGTGGGTTGCCTCAGGGACTGTGAGAATTTTCCTGCAAGGCATGCATGGCCACTGTGGAGGACTTAAATCTGGAGCAGACGGGCAAGTTGGCTTGAGCAGGCATGTGAACCAAATGGCCCTTCTGTCTTCTTCCAGGATATCCCAGTATGGAGGGGTGGTAGAAAATTTAGCATCAATGGCAGAAATGGCAGGACAGGCATTTGCTCCATTTTCTAGAAAGGACTTGTACTGTGGAGCAAAGAGGGCCTGTGGTATGCAGGAGTAGCTGTTTGGGTGTCCTGCTGTGTGATTTTCCAGCTCAATCAGAGTAGACAGATGGGCACTAGCACCCCCTCTCTGGATTCACATCTATAACAACAGCATTTCGTGAGGCATCCTGCCAAGAATGGCTCTAGAGTACCACAGAGGTCTTTACCAAGCCAGAAATCTCCTTTTTCTCTTAAAGGCTGGCAGACAATTTTTCAGAATCTAGGAGGCTATAATCATCTTTTTACTGCCTGTACAATACATGCCCCTTTTTGATGCAGGTGCCACTTACCTCTCCCCAGAACCAGGATAAGATTCAGGGGAGTTACACGGTTCTACTGTTTTTTTTTTTTCTCACATTTTTGAGGACCGGCCACCAATCTGGTAGCCTGAGCTAGTCTCCGTGGTTGACATGAGCTGGGCTGCATGGTTTAAGGCATGGATCCTTTCTTTGGCTGTGCGCTTAGTCAACTGCCTCCTCCCCTTATCTGAAGCTGGGGCCCTGTGGGTGATAGGCCATTCCCAGAAAGAGACGTAAGAGAAGTGGCAGATGCAGCCTTTGCCTCTGTGGAGCTGGGGGTTATGGGAGGAGCTGGAAGGCTGTACCAACCTGAAGAAAAAGTCAGATGGGAGTGAGCTGGGCTTCTTCAGTGCTGATGTGCACAGAATCAGCTGATCACCTTGTTAGCAGCTCATTCAGTAAAAGTGGGGGTGGGTGTGACTGAGATTCTGCTTCTCACAAGCTCCGAGGGGTGCTGATGCTGCTGATCAGTTGACAGTGCTTTGGGTAGCAAGAGTCTAGAATATTCATACCATGAGGCCAGGAATTTTGTACTGCGGAGAATGGAAGAACATTCTTAACATAACTTTCCTGCCATTGTCTACTGGCTGGCTTGTAGCTTTTCTTCTGTAAGTCTGTCTTTCCTTGTCTTGTCCTCTCACTAACACCAAGCTATTCAAGCACTAATTGTCAATTTGATGTGCCATTCTTTAGAATGAATGAGTTTAAGGGCAACTTTAGTTTCTTTCTGGAACTGCAATATCAGTGGTTAAGTGTTCAGCACTTGACATCAGACAACCTGGATTTGTAGCATGGTTGTCCCATTTATGTAGCTATGCAACCTTGGAGAAGTTACCTGGTCTCTATAAACTTCCTCAATTGTGAGAACTAAATGTGTATGAAACACCCAGTTTATATTAGCTCTTACCTTTATTGGTTCTGAAATAATTGACATATATCAGAAGTTATGAGCTAGGCTGATCTTACCTTCCCCCAGTACCAGATGGGTTTTGTTTGGCCCATGCAATATTTTAAATAACATTGAATTAGTTGCCAACATCTTAAAATTGGGAAATTTCACATAAAATTGGAATTTGGGGCTTATGTTGAAAAATCATTAACTCTGACAAACCTGGCACCAGTTACTTGTGTGGTAACAGTTGGCCATTGGCAGGGCTGGACAGGGGCTAGTGACCTTCCATGGGGTCTACACCTCCAGTTCATCATCACTCCAGTTCTCTCCTTTGTGCTGTCTCATTCCTGGGGGCACATTCCCTTGGGTCCCCACACCTGTAGGGGCCCCTCCGACTCTAGAATTCTAGTTATTTTGGCTCAGTGATACGTAGCAAGGCCTTCTGGAACTCAGCAAATAAAGTAAAGAAATAGATTGCCAATAATGCTTCTACTGCTTAAATGAAAGAAGTCTGATGGCCTCTTCTTTGCAGTCCAACAGAGCAGTTGCCTTTATGGGTCTCAGCAGTATCTGTGTGGTCAGAACTTGCTAGTTCTAGAAAGTCTCCCTTGTCCATCACAGATACTGACAGTCTCACTAGTGTGTTTGCCTTGCTCTCATTCCAAAGTCTAAAATGCTTGCAACCTTGAACTTATAGTTTGGATAGATGCTTTTCTTGTTTGGGGGTTGACATCTAGGTAATAGATGACCATCATTATTCTTTCTTTAGACTCCTGCTTTTTTGAGTCTTCAGAACTGCCTGGACCTAGTGCCCAAGAACTTTGCTCCTTCAGTTAACGGCGGTGCTAGATTATGCGACTGGCTGATGCCCAGCAGAGCTCCTGACCTGTGTGGGAAGGGCCATAGTAGGATGGGGCTCCTTGCTCTTTCTTTGTTCTATTGCTCTCCCAGTTTTTATGGGCTGGAGGTGGAAATGCAGAAGAGATTAGGCGCAAAATGAAGATAAGACCTTAATACTCTGTGGATCCACACTTCATGGGAGTTCCGTGAAAGCTGAGTGCTCTCTGCCTCACACAGACCCGCCAAGAGGGGTGGAGTGAGCCTTTGGATGTGCTGTGTTTAGGTTTGGGGAGAGTGTTCAAGGGTTGAGGACTGGAGAACTCAGAGCTGTTTCTGTGGATGGATAGGTTTCTCTGATCCATAGTGAATGCCCTGCATGAATTCTGGCCTCCCCATCCCCAGATTTTTGCCCCCAGAGTCCTGGTTTCCTGTATAACTGTGGGTTGTTGGCTATTTGTAGAGAAAGCATTGGGATGTGTGACTTTAGTGACTATATATTTGTAAAATTCTCTAACTTTGGGGAAAATACCCTATGGATTTTAGTTTTGTAGGTTTACATGTTACGGTAGGTAAGAGACTTGTTAAAAGAACTTTGACAGGGCCTCCCCGGTGGCGTAGCGGTTGAGCACTGCGCTGTGGAGCTGTCGGCAGTGGCAACGCGAGTTCGATGCTCGGCGGGGGAGAATCCCACATGGTGCAGTGGACCTCTCCTGCCTCGCCCGCTGTTCCCCTCAGCAGTGTACTTCTGATCTGCCTGTTCTGCTCCCCACTCTGTCTCTGGTGAACCTTCTCGCCGCCCCACGCCTCTGGCCTGTACCCCAGCTTGTATGTATAAAAAAAAAGAACTTTGACATCCCTGCCATGACCTCTCAAAATAGGAGTGTAGTAACAGATCTTTTTTTTAAGGAGACCCGGGAAATACCCATTTGTGGAGAATCAAGCTTGCTATGGGCAAGTTCCTTCAACCAACCCAAGAGAAGAGAAAAGAGATGGCCCAAACATCATATTTTATTTTCTAAAATTTCATAGCCTTAAGATAATTCACTCATGTATTCACTAATGTAAAGACAAAGAGCTTGCTCATACCAGAGGTTGGGTTTATTTACCCTGAATGTCTGGACAAGAGTGACCTTGTCTTCTCCAAATGCCCAGCTCTTTGGAAAGGCACAGACAGGCCCTTCAGATGCCTGATGGGACTGTTGAACTGGTGACCTGAGGCTGACCTATGAGGAGGCTACTCAGACCCCTGTGTTACGTGAGCCACAGCAAACTGGTGAGGGAAGGTCCCCAAGTCTGTGGAAACCCAGGTCCCTGCAGAGTAAGTGTTCCTTCACACAGGCCGCACCAGGTTGGGGTAGATTTTCATCACAAATCTCTACAAAATCACCTGGAAGCTCTGTAAATGTAGATCATCAGTCAAGTCTGTGCTGGAAGTGGACTGAGAGTGAAACCAGAGCCTGCAGGGCAAGGCTGCCATTTTCCTACTGCCGTGTAAACAGCAGGAGCTGTTAGAAAAATGTGGTGGGTTTACCTGCCTTTGCCACAAGTTGCTGCCTCTGGGCACCAACCAGGTTAAACAGTCCAATCAGGAGGGATCAAGTAGAGTAGGGGACTGTGAAAGAGGTTATAAGGCAGCAATGGAGCCACCTTGGGATCCCCCTGAGTCCTGGACTCCTCCGACTCTGTACCTGGCCTCGAAAAGAAGAAAGCAGCAGCTTCTAGCAGCTCATCTCCAAACAGAGAGACGCCCAAAAGTTGCAGCAACCCAGCGGCTGCACCTACCTGCAGTCCTGTTGCTGACACTGCCTGAAAAGAGCACCAAGGGCCCTGGGCCTGGTGTCCCAGGGAACTGTTTATCTGATCATCCGCGTGGCCTTGGCGCTGCTGCCTCTGTAGCTGTTTGGTCCAGTGTTGGATGCTCTCCACCCTGACCTTCAGACCGCTGCTACAGGGTGCTGCGTTGTCATCTCGTGGCCCCATCTGTGAGCACCTCCAGCTGCCACCATGAGTTAGATCCTGGCCCACTGCTTGCCATCTGCCATGAGCTCCAGGCCCTCTTTGGCAGGACAGGGCCATCTTGGATGAATGGCCTTTGTTTGGGACTTGTGGACACTAGCTAGGGTGAGATCTCTACTTGTGGCCTTAGCAACTTTGTTTTTTATGTTTGTTGAATAAACCCTGTTATTGTTGTTTCCTGAGCCTGAATGGTCCTGCAATTGTGCATACGGGTGAAAACCTATAGACAGTGATCTGTCTTCTATTGGGCACTGCCCTTGGATACCTATAGCCCCTGTAGCCTGTTTCAAGATAGCTGTTTTAATAAGGACCCAGTGACTCTGAGCTTAGGAACCGCCAGCCTCGCAAGTGGACTTAAAAGACTCATGCAAAGAATGTTTCTCATTCCTCATTTTAAAACATTCTTTAATAGTATCTCTGCTTAGCATGGAGAAGTTCCAGGAACCTAAATACCAAACCCCGGAGGGGACAGGGCTTCACGATCATCTGGTGCCGCCGCTGTGTTCAGGTCAGGTGAGGGGCTCGTTATGTGGGACGCCTGCTGTGAGGGAGCAGCCATAACCAGCTCGAGGTGTCCTTCCAGTCATGCTTGAATTGTTTTTTTAAAGCTTGAACGGAACACCCCTTGGCTCCAGGTGGAACACATTTTCCTTTAAAACCATCAAATATTGGCTCTGAAGGAATTGAGATCTATTCCAGAGCCCCCATTTTTATAAATGAAAAATTATAGGTTATAAATAGACAAAAAATGCAATGATGATAAATTCCTGACTCTACATTCTAGGAGCTTCACAGAGAGAGGGACTTGGGAGGAGAGCATCAGCTAGGAACGATGTCATCTTTCCCTGGTTCAGCTGTTGATTGGAAAGAGAATCCTTTCAGGGGCAGCTGTCTGCTGGGCTGGGACTCTGAAATTCCCCATCCTCCCCTGGCTTTCCCAGCTGCTCATAGAGGACAGCTTGCCTGTCCCACCCGGCTCCACCCTGCCTGAGCAGGCTCTTCCACCTGGAAACACACCACCCCCTGAAAACCCCAAGTTTACATAAGGTAGGGTTTATGCCATAGGCCTTGCTAGTTATTGTAGGATAAATGGAAGTTATCAGGTTTTTTTCTGCCCTTCCGCCATTAGCATCTGTGATCGGCACCTGTGGGTTTATACGCGTGCCCGATGGTGGCACCAGGAGTATGGCGTGGGTGTGCATAATGTGGACACCTGAGCCGGGAGTCTGAGCATATAAGGGTGGCAGCAGAGGCCCAGGTGGCAGAGCGCAATGGAGACCAGCAAAGAGATCGTGAGAGAATGCCGGAGAGCCCAGAAAGAGTGAAGATTTGCCAGGGGCTGGGAGGCCTGCCAGCCTCCCAGACCCCCAACACCCCTGCCTGCCCTGCAAATGGTTGCCTTATTACAAATGGTGTAGAAAGATCATTAAAAGCCTTAAAAAGCCACTGAGGGCTCCAGGACTCCTCCTTTACCCGTCTGCCCGGATCCTAGAAAACCCACTCCATGCCTTGCTGGCACTACAGTTGTGTATCAAGATCGACTCCAGGCCCTGGTGTATGTTAGCTGGAGAGATGGCTGTTACTTTTACAGAGCTTGCTCTCTGATTCCAAACTTATACATCCGATTTCTTTCTGAACTGCCCAGTTTCTTGAAAAAGAATTCTGAAGCTTAGATTTTTAATAAAGAACAATTCACCCAATCCTTCATTTTCTTATTTCAGTCCCAAGAAACGGCACGATACCAGACATCTAGTCCCCTTGTGGATCAGGGTTGCTTCGGGAGTGTGAATTCAAAAGCAAAGGACACAGACATCACCCCTCTCAAGCAATTTCAGTCAAGTGCAGGAAAACAATAAGGACAAGATAACCACAGTGGTGAGTGATGGGGTGTTCTGATGGACAGTGACAGTGCGTGTGGAGTCACTGACACTGGGGGTGAGGAAGGCCCCTCTGAGAGGGTTACATTTGAGCTGAGACTTGAATGGTAACAGGAGCCTCTGAAGAGAAGTTGGGTAGGGAGCAGCCTGTGTAGAGGCCCTGGGCCAGAGGTGAAGTTGGTGCTGTTCAGAGACGGTGAACATAGCGCAAATGACGTTATCAGGCTTTTTTTATGCCCTCCTGCCACTGGACTCTGTGGCTACCACCTGCCTTCTTAGACACCTATGTTGTGTGGATGCTCGGGGCCAAGAGGCGTGGGCGTGGGGCACATGCACCTGTGATTATGGACTGCTGGGCCCGGAGAGCATGGGTGTGCGCATATGTAAGTATGGACACCTGTGCCGAGAGGTGGGCTAAAAGGGCGGCGTTACTCTGAGGGTAGGGAGCTCACTTGCTCTCTCCCTGCTGGCTGGTCTGTCCTCTGATTCAGCATTAAAAAGCCTGTAAAATCCACCGAAGGCTCCAAAATTCTCTTTGTGTTGGCAAGAACCGACAGTGAGCCTACTCGACCGGGGAGGGTTGCACAACAGTGAAGTAGGACTGGTCATAGGGGGCTAGGAGGTGAGGGATGGTTTTATATTATGGAAAGATTTTATCTGATTTACATTTGTAAGAGATCCTCTGATTGTAGAAAAGAGAATGGGTGTGGTGTGTGAGAAGGAAACAGGCACCCTACTGGGGAGCCTCTTGCAGCTAAGCAGGGGAGAGATGCAGCTTGTGCCCTGGAGGCGGGAGTGGTGGTGGAGAGCAGGGTCCCAGACAGGATGCGTCTGGAGGAGCAACTGAAAGAATTTGAGGGTTGAGGGCTTCTTTTCTGAAATAACCTTTCAAATGTTTTGAAAAGTATGAAATACAGAAGGAAGGTTAGTATTTTCTAGTGTTTTCTATGTGCTTCAGAAGGGCGGGTGCTGCATCTGTGGAAGGCACCTCAGTGGATAGGGTAGGCTCTCAAACAGACTCATAATAGACAAGAGAGGAATGAGGGCCAATGTGGTTGCTTTATTTTTTAAAATTTATTTTTTCTCGTGGAGATTAAACATAATTGCATGAAATGAACACACGTATCTTGAAACTCAAACTACACACGTAGTTTGAGTTTCGTTAGTTTCCATGGCCATTTTACCTGGTTATGGCTTTACATGTTTTTTTTTTTTTTTTTTTTTTTTTTTTT